>JALIZH010019851.1:0-22625 GCA_030522465.1 Rhipicephalus appendiculatus
CTACTACTACCAATACTACTACTACTACTCTCAGCTACGCATAAAGTTGGATAAAGCGCCTAAAGCATCGCCAAATATGTAGCGGCTCGATTAGATGAACGGCCACGTTTATCACAGGATCATGCCAGAGCATCCTCGTGGGCGAACACTCTGGCGACTGGCTAGCTGTGTGCCGAGCACTCTGTCTCAATCGTTTGTTAGTTTGTCACCTTGTTAATATGGCGCATACTTACTTTATTTATTTTATTTATTTCAATATACTGCAAGCAGGAGTGGTAGTACATGAAATGGTTACAATTGTGTTGAAAGTGACGAACACATTCCAAAGAAACAGTTCAATGCTGGATGGCGTGATAACAACAGTTTCAAAGATGCAGTTTTTAGATCACATGCAAGTACAATACAAAAATGTAATATATCATTTAGAAGAAAAAAATATCGCTCATTTCCTGAGTAAAATATTCTACCGTTTCACAGTTCACCGCAGATGATGGCAGACTATTACAGTATGCCATTGATGATGGAAAAACAGAGGCTTTATTAATGTTGTTGTGACCATAGGCGTGCGCAGGGTTCCCCTTCAGGGGGGGGGGGGGGGCGCAGGTTCGTTGCAACGCCCCCCCCCCCCTCCTTATTATGTCAATGTATGGCGCTGTACTTGCTCCCCCCTCCCGAGTCGCAGCGCCCCCCCCCCCCTATTATATCAATGTATTGGGATCACTTTGCGCCCCCCCTCATGGGTGACTAGGGGGGGCGGCCGCCCCCCCCCCCCCTGCCCCCCCTCGTGCGCACGCCTATGGTTGTGACTTTTAGGTAGCCGTATTGTCTTGTTGTGGTTAGTTCTTGAGGAGTGTCTGAGGGGTTCAAGGAGATGTTCTACTCTGGATATTTTATAATGCTCATAATACAAATGATACAAAAACTTGAGTTTGGAAATTACTCTACGTTGGTCAAGACAACACAGTTCGGCTTTTTTACGCAGAGCGGTAACACTGTATGTCTGGAAAAATTTGAAAACACAAATCGTACTGCTAAATTATAGACTCGCTGAATTTTGTTGATAAGAAATTTCTGATGGGGACTCCATATTATGTCGGCATATTCTAGTACGGGTCTAATCAGTGTCTTATACGCGGTTAACTTAACGTCAGGTGGAACGTTCCGTAGTTTTCTCTTGAGAAACGACAGCTTTCTTTGCGCTTTCGAACAAATAGCCGCTATATGCTGTTCGCAACTTAGGTTGGATGTTAATATAACTCCCAAATATTTTATGTGATTACCTTTTGGTGATTTCCGAATTTTCTAATCTATATGGAAAGTTAAAGACGCTTTTCTTATTTGTAAAACTTATGGCCACAGTTTTTCTTGCGTTTAGTGTCATTCCCCATTGAGAGCACCATGCTTGAATTTTTTGTAGCGAGTGATTAAGTTTGACCTGGTCCTCAGTTTGAATTACCTTAGTGTACACAACGCAGTCAATTTGCGAAAAGCCTTAGTTGAATGGATGGGTCGACGCAAAAAGAAATGTCATTGATGTAGTTAAGAATAGAATTGGCGCTAGGACGGATTCCTTGTGGTACGCCTGACAGGACGTCTAGGCTGCGCGAAATACTGTTGTTCACAGAAACGAATTGTTTACGATTTTTTAAGTAAGACATTACCCATTTAATAACGTTATGTTCAATACCGATTGCTTGCATTTTATTATGAGATCATGGTGGGGAACGACATCAAACGCTTTTGCAAAATCCTAGAAAAACGGCATCTATTTCTCCTGTTGAGTACATTTGCAATATCGTCGATCATCTCGGCTAGCTCTGTGACTGTTGACAAGCCAGATCTAAATCCGTGTTGCCGAGAGTAGAGCAGCTTGTTAGCCTCTAGGTGATTTATAATGCCTTTAAAAATTATATGCTCTAATATTTTGCAGCTCGTGCTTGTTAAAGAGACCGGGCGGTAATTTCTAGCTTCGTTTTTAGATCCGGATTTATGTATGGGGATGACCTTAGCCGTGCGCCAATCATCAGGGATTGTGTGTGTAGATATGGAGCTGATGTATATTTTGTGCAGATACTGACTCACGCAGTCAGAATATCTCTTAAGGAAAGCGTTTGAAATGTTATCTGGGCTTGCGAACTTCTTGACGTCAAGTTTTCGTAGTAAGCAGTGGACACCTTCTAGATTTATATCTAATTCTGGCGTAGGGTCCATTAAGGAATATGATGGCAAAGTTCCTCCAGAAGACCCATGCGTAAAGACGGAGTGAAATAAAGCGTTCATTTTATCGGCTATTTGGTCTGCCTGAGTGACGATTTTATGGCACGATGTTAGCTGGGAGATATCGGAATGCTGATTTGACAAATAGTGCCATAACTTTTTTGGCTCCGAGCGCATGAAGGACGGTAGTGTTTCCGAAAAGAAGTGAGACTTAGCGGTAGAAATTTTGTTGTTTAACGTGGCGATAAAATTCTGTAGATTGCTAGATCTTCCGCGCTTGCGTTTTCGTTTAATCTTTCGTTTTAAATGTATAATATCACGTGTCACCCACGGATACTCTCGATCCACGCGCTTCCTTTTCAAAGGAACGTAATAGGTTTCACAATAGCTGACGATATCTTTAAAGCATGACCACATTTCGCTTACGTTTTTTATTTTTTTTCGAAATGGGGAAAAGATGACTCTAAATGGGCTAAAACGGCATCGTCGTCCGCATGCCCATAGTCTCTGAAATAGGTGGTTCGAGTTGTTTTTATTGTTTGAGATAGTGTTATAGGACATGAAAGGATAATAATCTTGTGATCGGAAATTCCATCTTCAACACTGATAGCACAGTGATCGAGTGAACTACTAACGAACACGAAGGTCAAGTATTGACGAACAAGAATCTACAACACGTGTGGCACAAGATACGAGTTGGGACAATGAGAAGCTGAATGCTGTAAGTAGCAATGATTCTGCACTTGCTATTTCTCGGTGGTCATGGTACAGGTCTGGCCTAATTATACCTGGCAAATTAAAATCTCCACAAAGTATTATCATCCGAACGTGAGTTTGTATGTTGCGCAATGTAATCGTGCATAATTTCTTAATACTCAGAGGAAGAGTTTGGGGGGCCGGTACACTGCCCCAAGAAATATGTTTTTCCCATGGTAACTGACCTTGCACCATACATTTTCGTGGTCGCTAATGTTTTCTAAACGGGAATACTTAAGGTTCTTTTTAATAGCTATAGCGACCCCGCCACCCGGTGTGGTTCGATGTTTGCGGAATAATTTGTATGAAGAGGGAACAACCTAAGAATCGAGTACGTCTTCATGCAACCATGTTTCCGTTAATAACTAAAATATGTGGATTGTGATTTAGTATTAGACTTTCGAGTAGAGTTAACTTGTTTAAGACGCTACGGACGTTAAGTGACACAACTCGCAATATTTTGGTACAAGGCTGTCATTGTTTGCCTTGACTTTTCGGCTGCTTCCTGCGTAAGTGCATTTGATTTTGTTATTTTCACTCTTCGGTTTTGAATCGCGTCCCAGACAAACAGTTCCCCACCTACTTTCATCTTGTCATAATTTAGCGACACTTTTAAGCCTTGTGCCCTCTCTTGTTCTGCAGAATGCCAAAGTTTCCCTCTTGTGTCGCGCACTTTTTTTGGAAAAATCCTCTGAAATAGCGATTTTTGTTCCTTTCAGTTTGTTGCAGCAAGACAGATTTCTTGTTTTTTCTGCAAAGTCATACAATCGAAGGATAACTAGAGGGGGGGCTTTCTTTGTGGTATACCCCATCAGATGTACTCTTTCTAGCGACTTTACTTCTATGCCTAACAACTTTTCAAATCCGTCTTCTTTAATTTTGATTTCCAGTGATTTCCAATCCTCGCGTGGATCTTCACCGATGCCGTAAATTACGAGGTTGTTGCGTCGGCTTCGATTTTCCAAATCGTCAACTTTAGCCGACAGCTCAAGAAGTTGGGCGTTCGTGTTATTAAAGGATTGTTCGCAAACCGCTACTTTTTGTTCGAGAGCCTGCAGGCGACATATTTCCTTTTCAATAGAAGCAACCCGTTCCTGAACGTTGGTCCCCGCAGATTCAACTCGTTTCAAGTTAGAGTCAATTCCTTCAATGACTTCGATGTTTTTGTTTGCTCTTTCAAAATCTTTTTCAGGAGATTGTTTGTTGACCTGGATTCAGATTCAGAGTCTGAAGTTGGCCCTGCGGTTTGTTTCTATATCACCGGCGGTTAGTAACAGCAACTTGATAACATCGACACAATCATTCATAGCTTCAAGAAGGAAATGTGGACTTGGCAGCAGTGTCAAGGTTAAGGAGTCGTCTCGGATGGAATAAGTGGGTTTTCCACCAACCTGGATAACGAAGAAAAGGGGAATAAGCATCTGTTCCTTTTCGGCGCAACCAAGTCCACTGAATCATCTGCCTGCGCTCCCGCTAATTATACGGTTGAGATGTAGTTCTTCCGTTGACGTCACGGTGCTGGTCCACAAGGGTTCACGTGATGCACAAACACGGTCGAGGTGTGGCGGCGGGAGGATTGGCGAAGGCTTCGTTATCTGAACATTTAGATATTACTTCGAGATCTGCGTAATGAATAAAAAAAATGAAAATTATGTTAATAAAGGAGTACATAACGGAAACACTGCAATTACTGTGCGATTGCGCTAACATACCGGACAGCTGTTCCTAACCAGAAAAAGTTTGTATGGATATACTTCATTTTAATAAATTTTACTTACTACTTTACAAATATTTCTGCACGTAGTGATTGAAATGTTACAGGTTTAGTAGCTGGAATAAAACTACAAGTCGCATCGGGGACTTCACAATGGCGAATCAGCGAATTCATTCTCTAATCGAAAACTCTAATCAGAAATATCTCTATCGGGTGTAATGAAATTGACTACAGTTTCGAGGGTCAAGCTTAACACTATATTGGAAAGCAGAATAGCGAGAAATATTTTTGTGCCGACACTGGACAAAGGGATGATATCGGCCATACCGTCGCTGTGCATATAGAACGAAAGAAAAGGAATTTGTCCAAGGCTTGTTTTTCTTTATGCATTTCCTAAATAGGGCGCGTGAGAACGGGGACGTGAGAAGAAGTACAACATACCACACATCACCTTCTCACAATTGAGTTTGTTAGAAAGAAGACTCACTTTTTTAACCATGACAGAGTACAACGTGCTCTTAGATAATTCATAGCAAAAAAAAAAGAAAGTATAATAAAATTTCTTTTCTTAATTCTTTCATTACATAGTAAAAAAGTGCACATGCAATGATTGTTTTAACGTTTTGTAATCTTTGGAGGAGCACGTGTTTTTTTTCTTTCTTTTTTTTGGCTATCAATGATGTAAGTGCACGTGGTGCTGGTCATGGTTTAAATAGGGAGCTTTCTTTCTAGTAAAGTTAGTTGTGAAAAGGCGCTGCGCCGTGTCTTGTACTTCTTGTGTCCTCGTTTTCATGCCGCCCGTCAAAAATGCATAACCGATTCCCACTTGCGCAAATGTCAGTTCTCATTCTTAGTTAGACACAACCTCAATGAAAACAAACTTCAATGAAAACCAACCAACTTTAGTGCAAAGGTTCCTTGGCTTCGTTGTCTCTTAAATTTAGGTTTAATGGCTCGACACAGCATCGAATCTGGCTATCATAGAGAGGGGGTGACACGCATGCGCAGTGGGAGTTTGAACGCCGTGGGCAGGGATGCGTAGAAACTTCTCATTGTCTGGTTAGACGCATCTGAGACTTCCATGCAAATTTTTGGTACTGATATTCTATGTTTTTTTTATTGCTTCCACAATACTGTACAGCTTGATAATTTTTATATCTGTTCACAGTACCATTACTTTGAGTACCGTAACTATTGGCCGTCCAGCGATGTTCGAGCTAATGCACCGGTCATTTCATTTAATGGCAATCCACAATGGCTTGTAACCCACATATTCAAGTGTGGCGGCGCTAATGTGAAGAACTTTGTTAATGCTTTAGAATTAGATGAAGCTGTAAGAGCTGCACAAACCGCCAGGCAAATTGTTATTGTGACGGCACTGATTACCTTTAAAGGGAGTTCTCGCAGTGCTTAAGTGATAGCTAAAAGCTAAGCTTCGAAAACGGGAGTGAAATCGGGCAGCCTCAAACAGAATGACTAGCCAAGAAAAATCAGAAAATTCAAGAGCCTACATTATTCTTGTCTATGGAAGCGTCTGTGGCTAGTATGGTATTTGTTTGTGTATGTACGAGGTGACTTTGCAACCGGTTGTTTAAGAACCTGTGGTGTTGAAATTTACTTTTCGGAGGAAAAATCTGATCATAGTCCATTCAAATATTCTGATTTGAACCATTTATTGTAATTACCGGCCTAGTGTTCTCATTTAAACAGTGTAGTTTCTTTTGTCAAAAAAAAAAAAAAAACTTAGGGTAGCCACGCACTAGTGGTACTAAGACTGAAAAAGCAGCGGAGCTGATGACATTGCCTTCTTCCTTTCCCTCCTCCTCGCTCTGACTGTTTTCACACGCCTTGCTATACTACACTATATTCTATGCTTGCTCCCCTTTTTTTTTTCATCTCGCTTTTGTGTCTGTTTCATCCTACATCTCTGTCTGTCTCTTTATTCCCCTTACTTTCTCTTTATTCCCCTTTTTTTCCTCTTTCTATATTTTCTTTCTCTCTCTCTCTCTCTCTGTACTCGTTCTCTCGCCCATGAGAGTTATTGCATCACAAGCTGGGACCAATCGGCGCCCGTGTTCTTTTTTTTTATTCCAAAGACTACCCTTTGGCATTATAAACGTGCATAACACGAGAGGCTCATCACACATAAACGAACAAGCTGAACTCGTGCATAAAGTTCAACAAGGATCGGTGGAATGGTCCTCTTATCCACCCTTGTAAGTCCGGAGGGCACCCGGGACGGTGACCCGTTGCTCTGAGATGACGAAGGCGTGCTTGCTCTAGGCCCGGACACGACCAGAACAAGTGTGTCACGTCTACTGCAGTTATAGGAGCGTCACAAAAAGGGCATGTGGTTCCATACGCTGCGCGGTAGTGTTGCGGCCAGTGGGCGGTCACTGCTGGCGTAAGAGCAACCCAACCTCGAAGTCTCCGAAGCGCCACCTCCTCTAAGCGAGTAAGCCCACCAGGGAGGTCAGAACCACACGGTGGTATGAGTGCTCGTGTGGCGCGTCGGAGACATTCCTTTTGGCGTAGCAGTTTTCCGCAGTTATCTTCGGGGAATTGCGACAGCGGGTAAATTATGGCAGGTGACCGACGGGCAGAATCCGCCTCTAGCTGACCAGACATTGCCGCTCGTGGAATCCATTCGATGCGTATCGTTGTGCCGATGTTTCTTGCCAGCTGATGAATGACATCTGAAAGCGCCGTCGATAGCGCCACGCGACGGATGTCGCGAATTGCTTCCGTAGAATCGGTGCAAAGAACAAGCTTGGAGTAGCGCTCCGCTTCAACAAAACGCCTCAACGCGTTAAGGCCGTCCCGTAGAGCGGCGAGTTCAGCAAGGTATGTTGGTGGTTCAGGGTCAGCTGCATACGTGCATGTTTGTCCTGCTTGGGGTAGTTTTGAGCACACCAGTGCGATGTGAACCATGCCATTGGTGATACTGGCATCGACATATCCTACAAGGATACCTGATGTGTTGTCGGTGCGATTAAGACGGGATACCATCGCTGTCGTCTCGCGTAGGAATCGGGCGATGAAGACGGCCAAGTGACTTGTTATCTGTGAGCTGTACGCGGTGCCACGGAGGAGTAGTGGCCGAAACGATGGGAATGGGTACTGCACATCGCATGTATCGAGCTAACGCAGCCACGGTGGGAAATGTTGACAATTTTAGTGCACGTGCAAAATGCCGCTGATGTACCAATTCATCAATGGTGTTAATTTGTGCCTCTGCTTGTAAATTCGGAACCATCGTCATGCGCGGAAGCCCAGTGATCGCACGCATAGCTTCATGATTAATACTTTCAAGACGGGCCCATTCTGCTTTTGTTAGATGGTGGAATTGGGCTTGGTATACAAGGAGTGGCTGAAGTACAGCCTTGACAAGGTGGCGTGCCATTGTGGTGCGTGCACCGCCCGATTTTTTGGCAATCCGACGTATAAGATGAATTGTCTCTGCCCCGCGCTGTTTTGCGATCTTGACTCATGGGGACGCAGAACCATTCTGAGCAATTTCGAGATTCAACAAGTGAAGAGTTGAGACCTCCTGTACAGGTTCGAGATTGAAGAAGAGGCGAATAGGTTGGCTTGAAAGTGCACGGCGCCCGTGCTTGTTTCCTACGGCCATGAATGCTGTTTTTTCTTTCGGTGACTCTAATCCGATATGGCCACACCAAGCATTAGTCACATCTAAGGCCGTTTGAAGCCCTTGTTCTTGGCGGGCGAGATCTGGGTGGACTGTCCCCACAGTAATATCGTCGGCATACATCAGGAGTAAATATCAGGTACTGCCAGTTGCCATGCCAATGGAAGAAGGGCAATGTTGAAAAGGACTGGCGCAAGGACTGAACCTTGTGGAACACCACGGTGTGACGTGAACAGACCTTCTGCATGCCCAGCCAGGCGAATAGAGAAGGTTCGGTCACAGAGGAAGGCTTCGACGAACTAGCACACGCGTCTTGGAAGGTGAAGCCAAGGTAAGATTGCCAGCTATTGCTTCATGACTGACATGGTCATAAGCTTTTCAGATGTCCATCGCCAATAAAGTTCGAATACCACGAGAGCGACCTCCAAGGAGTACCATACAAGAAAGGTGTCCCAGCCCATCTTCAGTGCCCAAGTGGGGGGCGGAATCCAATTTGCGCAGGATGGTACCAGGAGTACCGCTCAAGCCACCATGTAAGACGGGTCGCAAGCATTCTCTTCATTAGTTTGCACAGAGTTGATGTTAAGGATATAGGCCTCAGGTTAGCGATATTATCCGGAGTTTTTCCTGGCTTTAGAATAGCGATCACCTCCGCGTGGCGCCAGGTATCTGGAATGAGGCTACCTGTCCATACCTCGTTAACAGTGTCCAGGAGATGCACAAGAACGTTTCTTTCTGTGTTTTTATAGAGTTCATACGGGATGCCGTTGGCCCCGGCACACTGTGTGGCTTCGCTTGGTCTATGGCTGCGAGAAACTCGGCCATCGTAAAAGGTGTTGAATGCCGTCAACATCTTCGCATGAAGGTGACATGCCAGCATCGGTAGGGAGGGATCCTTGTGCAGTAAATGGAGGTGCTGGTATGTCAAACGCGGGAAAAAAAGGCTCGGGCAGCTGAAGATGCGAAACTAGACGGAGCCTGGCCAGCTGCCAGCATAGCCGATGCCGCAGGATCAGGGGGACGGGGACCACGTTCCATCGCTCGGAATGTCCGCCATATCGATGCATTTGACGATGAAGGGCCGAGGGAAGCAGAACATGAAGACGATGAAGCCGTTTCATGATGTGTTCTCAGGTCAATCCACGCGGTATAGGAAAAGTTGAACAGCTACGCTGTAAACTATCTAAGGTATGCGAAAGCATGGTCAGTGAGCGAGAATCAAGAAGCCTGGGTCGCCGATAAAGACCCATTCAAATTCTCCTAGCGGAAAGCTATAAAATGTTAGAAATCTTTGTGCCACTAAGATGTTGAATCGGCAAGTAATGCTACCAGGCGCGCTCCCTGATAAATAACATTATTAACTGCAAACCTGGGGAGTCCCAAACACCAGAGTAGAGATTCACGCTCCGAAAGAATCAGAGGCTTGATATTATAAGTATGGCTGCCCAAAAGCAATATACACCCGAATTTCCATATCGGACGCGTGTACATCTTTAATATCATTATTAAAATATCCCTAAGTAGCCGATGATTTAGATGGCCCAGTCTGCACAATAAACCAAAAGCACATTGGGCCTTGGCTGCTGTGTTCTCTATATGCGCACTCCAGTATACTTTTCCTTTGCAGATGATTCCCAAATATTTAATAGTCTACTTGCGGAATGCGTTCCTGTTCATAAAGTAGAGAAATTGAAAACGAATGTGCCAGCGGAAACATGAGGAGCGCACGCTTGCTTTCGTTTAGTGACGTGGATATAAACTGAAGTCCACGTCTACAGCATATGAATGTATGTTTGAATTTTTTTTATTTAAAATGCAAATGTGATTATCGGTCGCGAACAATGGAATGCAGTCTGTGCATACGTACAATTTCAGGTCCTCGGAAGTTGAGATGGAGCTCCTTAATATATTAAATGATATTGGGGAAAGAACTGCTACTTGGAGAACACAGCGATATTGTTAAAATTAGGTTAGGAGCAGCCATTCTTAACGCATTAAAATTCCCCTTGTTTAAAGAATTCTGCTAACCAGGCACACATATGTTGTTGAAAATTAAGATTTGTAGCATATTCAGTAAAACGGAATGTTAGACACTATCATATGCTTTAGCAATGTTTAGTGTCACTAGAAGAGCGTAATGTCTTCTTTTTGAGCAACCTGCCATCGGCCCTCCAATTTGCTGTGGGCACACCATATTGAACAATCAACTTGAACGTCTATTAGATTTAGATTTATTGTTCAATTATACTCCCTCTAGAAAGTTTATACGTTGAATTATCCTGCAATCTAGAAAGTGCATGTGTCATGTAGATGCCTCTCTATGAGTTTAACCGTGTTAGACGTAAGAAAGGTAGGTCTGACTTTTTATATATGTTTAAATCCTTGTTTTTCTAGGTATGAGAATTATTTTTGTTATATTCAGTCATACAAAATCCAGACGTTTCTTAGTCAATAACATGTCTTGGTGGAGTTCCGAAGATAACTTCAATACTATTTTTATCATAGGAACTGGGCAATTTACCAAAACCGGGAGCTGAAGATGCTAAATATCGAATCGCGTGGGACAATTCTGGCAGTGCAACTTTTTCAAAGTCTGTCGTTATGGCAGAATTGTGACAATTGTTAGACCCGACAAAGGTAATCTACGCTCCACACCTTCAGCAATTAGTTATTACGATTCAGCCATTGCCCCTGAGTCCAAAGTTTCATAATGAACATTCATGGGTGACCGTAGGTTTTTTTTTCGAGATTTCATGTACATAGACAGACCTTTATTTTTGTCTTTCGCAAGGAACTCGTAACGCCTTCTGTGGTAATACTGTTAGGGTGCGCAACGGTACGTTTGAATACAGCTGCAATGAATTTGTAATCTGAACAACTTTCGGCCGTTGATTATACATGAGGTGCTTTCAAGCTGCCTGTCTTCGTCAGTGATCTTGTAAGTCTGAATTCCACTAAAGACTATCAGGAGCTCTCTTTGCTGATTAAAGAATATATCCGGCTTTGTTATGCTGTTTTGATCCCTGCAGTTAATATTACAGCTTTGGTATTTGCACACTCTTCAGAGTGAGAAGCTGCAGCTGTTCTGGCTTCATGTTTGAATTTATTAAACTCGAACGTGACAACACCGAGGCTTCATCAGGCATGTAATCTTTAACCATATTGGAAAATGGTAACTGCTTGTAGCTCTCTCCAAGAGGGTCCACGAAGAACTGAATAGGCGACCTCACAAAATTTTACTGTCCAGGAACACTGAGCACAGAATACAAATAAATGTAAGAGTTCGAACATTGTAGCAAGCTAGATTATTGTCTCTTGACTGTTCCCGTAAGCGTTTGCAACACTGATAAGTTTAAAAATAGCAAGTGACGCGATGACAGATGAAACTTCTGAAAATAATTTGATACTTACTACATGATTTGGCAACTGTTTTGAAACATTCAGCGTCCTGTACACCGACAAGAAAGTCTAAGTTTACTTACACGAAACATTGGCGACCTGGTTAAGTTCATATGTAATACACATTCAGGAGACATATGGTTGTCAGAAATTTTCGGCTTTACACTAATTCTGTTCTTCAGGAAACATGCTGAATCTCAACTTTTCCATAAGTGATCTAGCCGAAACGACCGATATGTAATTAATTGAAACGAATGATGCATTGACAGCGACGTTTGTTGGAATGCAATAACATTTGGAATGAATGGATTGGCAATTCGAATGGAGGATTTTGAGGCGCCCTATGATTTTGAAAGACTTGACTCAGCAACGGCCTTACCAAAGATATTTTCTTCTGGGAAATCGCTCTGATAGATGTTGTTCATCAGATATTGCTTGCTCTTTTAATTGTTAGGGGAAGTAGCGTTTTTCGACAAGGGGATCTAGGAAGCGTCCACGATTGCGGATTCATGTGCATTTCTGCGGAATCCTGCGCATCATCATTAATGCCTTCATTTTGATTCTTGCTGACATAGAGATGCGCCTGCAGAATGAGTATCTTGAAGCATGCTATAACACACACAACTTCATATGACGGACGTTGGATTCTCAGCATTTTGCGGAGTTATATGGGTGAGATCTCGTTAGAGAGGATATTTGAGAAGGACTCACAAATGCTTCCAGCAAAGAACTCAACCGCCTTTTACATTGCCCTTGCGACAGTTTCAGCAACAGAAAGAAAAAGTGAGACTTTCACTGATGTCGACTGACGGGCTACAAGATCGGCGTGACCCAGCGTTCTAGCATGAATTTCAGCTATAGCTTCTCTTGGGGAGCAACGTCTACAATCTGCAATTTTAAGAACTGGCATTTCGCACGCCTTTGCCAAGCAAATATAATCATTAGCAGAGTGATCTTGATTGCAGAGACAGCGCGTTCCTTCTTGATTTGTTCACTCTTTTAGATTATGATAGTCACCACAAGCTCCACAACTGGGAGCCAACATATGTTCTTTCATGGTGGCACCATAACAAGAGCACGTTACACATTGCAGAGGAGGACGGGATAGAGGTATATTTCGAGAAATTAATGGCTGCGCTTTAATTTCTATTGGTCGAATTGAAACAGCAAGTGTTAAAATGACCGACTGGGTTGAGATGTTATTTTTATCTACCACACATCCACCTCAATAAACCTAATTGCACCTGCCTAAGAAAACAACTCTCGTATTTCACTCGGCGTCATGCTGGCACCGACGCAATGAACAATGTCTTTCAAGCATGCTAAGTGAGACGGAATTAATGTACTAACCAATCTGGCAGCAAACAGCCCCTGCAGCCCCAGCATTTTCGAAGGTCGTCTAAGCATGGCTGGTATGACAAAAAAGCAGATAGTGCCTCCGCTGCCGAGTTGGAGGACCTCTGCAATGCTTCTGAAATGGGCCATCGCCGATCGAAGTCCTACCTGTACCACCTTAGATTTTTCATTCGTATGATGCCTTCATTGCTGCGGGCGAGAACCACGGCAACGGGTAGGATGCAGTTGCGCGAAAAAGACGTACTCGCAACTCCTGCGGAGGAAGAGAAGCAGACCAATGGAAAGCCTGGTGAATGAAACCATATTCGTCTGGACTACCGAACCCAAAATGCACTGACTAAACAACAGTAACACTAGCGAAACAGCTAACAATCTATAATGCGGAAGCCACAACTCCATCCTTGTCCAAAACCATCAGGGAGGTGAGCGAGCAGTTCGAATGTAAATCCTAGAGAAATGATGATGATGATTGCCTATGTGTATGGCTCACGCCCACTCCGGGGGGATTGGCCAAGAAACGAATATTTTATAGACAAAAGTGATCAGATATGACTGATATTACTGTAGAATTATAGAATGGTTAGAATGAATGAATGACGCTAATTTAGTGATTTGATGTCAAAACCGCCCTGATTCAATTAAAAATTTCTCTACAGCGGAACAGAGATCCCGGTGACAATGACCTAATGAGGAGGCTCCCAAGGAAAGAATATTAGAGATGATGAAATCCAATCTAATTCGATTAAAAGCGACTTTGAGAATGTTTTTCCTCAGATAGAATGTTTTTCCTTTACCCTAAACGTTAAAAAATCAGCCTTGTTAAGAATATCACGTAAACAAAACCTATCATATTTTGACTACACTATCGGCGACACACCGCTAACTTCCCTCAGACAGCATAAGTACCTAGGACTAGTGATTTCTAATGACCTTAGATGGGAGGCGCATGTTAACTACGTTACATCTTCAGCCTTAAAAAGATTATTTTTCCTGAAAAGACGACTACGTTCCGCACCACCTCAAACAAAACTCTTAGCCTATAAAACCTTAATTCGCCCATTATTAGAATACGCTAACTTAGTCTGGTTCCCGGCCACAAATAACCTAATTAAAAAGCTAGAAGGTGTACAAAGGAAAGCAGTTAGATTTACCTACAACAAATACAGTTTGCTCGATTCACCCACTGAACTAATCACAAGAGCTGGGTTACTAACATTACGAAATCGCGCTAAACTCGCACGCCTAAAAATGTTCTTCCAACTTATTCATACGCAGCTAAACATCGACAGCTCTAGATTCATATCTATTTCAGAAACTAGACAGTCACGCCACAAACATCCACTAACATTACAGGAATACCGTTTCAACACCAACTGCTTCAAGTACTCCTTCTTCCCTCAGTCAATTAGAGGATGGAACAGATTGCCCGCTTGTATGACTAATAGTAAGGATTTGAATACTTTTTTAACTTTACTTGAAAACCATATTCGTGCCACTCATAGCTGAAATGACTTTTTTTCTTTTCTCACTTGTACAGTTCTTGGATGCTTTTGAATGTCAGTTTTATCAGTGCAATACGCAGTACATTATTTTCATGTTTATCAGTCACTTTTTTTGCGTGAAATTAAAGGCGTCCACTATGTACCATTTATGTGTTCTAAATGTTTTTTTTTTGCCACATAGGTTGTGATTCCGTACACTTCATGTAATATTATAGAATATCTGTAGTCACGCATTTTCACATGTATGTGCAAGTGTATCTATTGTGTATTTTGGTTGTATAAGTGTATTTCTTGTGTATTTCGGTTGCCCTCCTGCAATAGTCCCCATTGGGACTGGCAGTATGTAAAAATAAATAAATAAATAAATAATAAGTTGTAGCGGTTGCATGATAAAAAATAATGCTCGACTGTTTCCTCCTTGCTACAAAACGAGCAGAGGGGGGAAGGAGCCAGACCAGCTCTATGCATATAGAAGTTTAATTTTGGAACTCGACAGCGTAATTTTGTAAAAATGACTTCCTCTTTTAGCGTTGACCAGAAATTTCTACGCACGCCAAGGGAACAAGAGGTGTCGATATTCGTTTAGATAAGTCACTAATGTTTTACCAGAGTCTTGAATTATGGCACGCCTTCTAAATCTGTCACGAATTATGAGTGCAGATGTGGAAATAATTGAAAGTATCCGGCCACTGAGGGCGGCTTTCGACAGAGTGTCCGCCATTTCGTTCATTTTTATCCCTTTGTGGCCCGGTACCCAGATTAATCTGATTGAAGTTACATGGGTGGGAACCAAAAAATGAAAAGTACGTGATAATCGAGAATGCAAAACGAACATCGTCTTCTTCGCCAGAATAGTCGAGGTTATGCTACATGTCCATCGCATGGGATGTAGGTTCTGTCATTTAGCAGGAAATATTTTTATTAAAAAATTGGGAGAAGTAGCACACAGCCATAGCCGTCATTGCGGGATGCCCTTCCTTAGTTTCAGAACTATCTCCACCTTCTTTTCACCACGTATGCACTCAGGAGAACACGGAACACCTGACAGGTTTTACATCTTGTGGATGTAATGGATGCATGCAGAGCTCTCCTCAGTATTGGAATTTTTCATTCCATCGGACAATGGGATAGAAACATTGTTTATATTTACGCAACAGAAACCGCAGTTTCGGAGTTTTTTTTGTATTAATTCTGCATATTCCGGTTCCCAGCGCGGCAGTGTTAAGCCTCGCGGTACCGTGAGAATTGTCAACAGGCACCGCAGAAGATAAGAAAGAATGAAACCAAGAGCTTAATGTGAGCGCAACATTTTAAAGGCCACTCCTAAAATTTTCATGTGATGTATTCATGCGTTTAGAGGCTTTTCGTTGACATAAAGCAAATTTAAAGTTGTAGTTTTCTGTGTCTTTTAACGTTTGGTGCAGTCTTGTAGCCTCCTTACAGGGCCTCTTAGGAGATTTTTGTTTTCCTTCATATAGCAGGCAAGCAAACTCGAGCACATGGTAGTCTTGTTTGCCTGCGTGTACCTTCTTTTATCTTGTTGGTTTGATTTGATATTAGGGCAATGTACCTTTCGGCTGCCCTTTAAAGAAAAACCGGCTTCATCTTCAACACTTCATTGCGAATTAAAGGTTCAAGTTGTGAAGAACATACACATAGACGCCGCATCATCCTCCTTCATTCTGCGTATAAATCTGGTGCACTCGTTGAGCAGCCTAATCTAAACTGGCAGCACGTGGCCGAGACATGACACTGCACCTGACGTGTCGAGCAACCAAAGAGAAACTCCATATACCCTGTTCCGTCGGCTCTGCTGAGGACGGCGGAGTTTAGACAGCATACACGTCGCGGTTAGGTTCGCTGGCTGCCGATAGCCGTGTTTCCGTCGTTAAGCATTGGCTCTGTGCCAACGTGTGGGCAGGTCAAAAGAAAACAAACTTGACTGATACTCCAATATCCCGGCAATCCTTTACGTCGTCCTCCCCGTCCCACTTCCGGCGTCTGTTATCGACGCGCGTGCTCTAATTCTTTCTCATTGGAGAGAGATAGTAAGGAAACACGGTGCAATGCAGCCAGCTGTATACAGACAAAAGTGTAGATGAGTTTTTCTTATCCAGTGTTTGAACTTTTCTACGTAAAGTCACCTATAACCGAAATGCGATTACGTTGCCGTATCCGCAAAGCTCCTGAACCCTTTAAGACATAACATTTTATTTAATTACTACCGGAGATACGAGATGTCGCAAAAATCATGCTAAAACTAAAATATTTATCTTGCACATAAGTGATACTACAAAGCAGTGTGATGCAGGCTGAGACAACTGCAGCGTGACCTAGACGAAGACAGGGGGCGCAAAGAGACACAGACAAGTTTGCAGGACTTCAACAACGTGGCTCTAATTATATCGGTCAGCTACCTCAGCCATAGAATAAGACCCCAGTTATGCAGGATAAATGGCAATTGCACTCTATGCTGATTGCTTATTGCGAAATGTTATTGGGAGAAAGTACTGACGTTCCTTAGTGAAACTCAGGATGAACCAAACGGTCACAGCAGTTGAAGCAGTCTCGGCTCTTCAAGCTCAGCACTGCTACTTGATTTTCATTTGCATAACTGACATCTACATCTACGTTTTTATAAAGACTCTAGCAGCTTGTTATTGACGGTTTACGACTGATACAGTGACGAAAGTTCTGTTGCGAAACCACACCAATATTTTATTACCTCCACTATGTACCGTCGCAAAGCGCAGCGCTTTATTTCCTACATACCTTTCATATGAGAGCGGCTTGTTCACACCTCCCTCTAGCGCGAAAAGCGTTCGCCGATTCTGCGTTTCGTGTTTTCTGACATTCGCATTGAGATGAAATCAGCCAAAGAGAAAATATTATTTGAAAAGTCACGCAACATTCACTATTCTGCGGTATCTTATGGAAGATATTGAAGAGTGCGACATTGCTTACTGCGAGAGCTCAGTATACGTCCATTGACTGTTTCCTTGAAACATTGTCGGAGACGTCACGTACAAGCTGCAAAATGCGTCCATTTCAATAAACTGCGGTTAACTTAAAATCAGCACAACCAGACATTGCTTTGGCGAATGGACTCAGATGCAGTATAAGTGGCAAAATTCAGCATACACATTTGACAGAAATCTTTCTGGTTTAGCAAGACGCCGTCGTCTGAGTATCAAGTGGCACCGACCGAGAAACGTGAGACACAGGTGGTTTATTTAATAATACGAACTTGTAGGACGCTTGAGCTTCGCCTTCAAGAGCAGAACGCGATAGCATTGTCGGAGGTTGTTCGCTTCGCATTCTCAATCGCTAGCCTCGCTTCGCTTTTCTGTGGACACCTAAGCCGTGCCGCAAAGAAGGGAACATCTGCTTGCCTACAGCAAGTATAGATGCGAGGTGCCCATTGCAACATAACTCTTCCTTTGCAAGTTGGCGAGGAACCCACTATGGGCCCGAAAGGCAACATGCGTACCAGCGCAGCTCTACATGTTGTTGATAATGATAATTAATTATGCCAATGTGTTTTTTTTCTCAATTATGGGCCTTTAAACCAACTACTCGTTTTGCAATTCACATGTTCTGACGCCTGGTGTGATCCTACGCTTCTGCCACGTATAACTGAATATGTCAAGGTGGGGTGAGACTTCCTTTGGTCAAAAGATACACTTTTGCACTATTGCATATCTGATAGAGTTTATCTTTAAAAAAATACATCACACTTGGGCGATTGTGGTTTCAAAACTAATTTTCGGTCCATTTTTTAACACGTTGATAGGAAATGTGTGCGTGCCCTTACATTAATTCTCTGTTTTTCTCAAAACAATATTTTGGAAGTTAGTGTACCTTTTTCTCGGTAACTATCGGAGGTAAGCAAACAAAATTTCTTGCATGTGTTAATTAGTGGCATTTACCTAACTGGTACTGGAATCACTAGCCTAGGTGCATATGTATTTTCTAGTATTAAAAAAACATTCATAAGAGCCAATTTTCATACATCTACAAACGTAAAATATATAAAAAAATCTAGTTTTTGTTCTACGCTCACAACTTTAATTCCATTTCTGTAAAGCGTTAGTAGCTACCTTTGTGCAAAATTACAATGCTCCGCAAATAGCAGATAGCAAGAAAGATACATTAGTAGAAAAAACTAAGAAAAAACATGGTTGATCCCTCTGTCATAGAAATCGGTATGACACTAAAGTAAAACGTGTCCTTACAGAAGCAGTTTAATGTTTACTGTAACTGATATAAGAGAGATGCATAATGTCTATTGGTATTTGGCAGCAATCACACCGTTTAACGAGCATGCACCCACGTCTTCGCCTGGTGGTACATCTCCGTCCCGACGACTAACTTCCATGATCAATGAATAAACAAATCCTTGTGGTAGTTGTTATAGTTAACGGCGAGAGCGTAATCAGAGCAGGTGGTGTGACCGGCAGAAGAGCGTCGCAAACTGGACGCACACTTGGGCTAAGGTCTCCATGCCGCGGCGTATTAGAGTGGTTGAACATCACGGTCGAACCAGAGGCAAACGCAACGCGCGTCTTGATTCCCCTGTAGCCAGGCCATTGTTTTTCTCCAGACGAGTGTAAACGGGGAACACGGTGTTAGAGCGCGGCCGCGTTGGCCAGGCGTGGTAGGCGCGCGTCGCAGAGCTATATTTAGTATGGATGGATGCTATGAGCGACGTTATAGTGAACTAGAACATACATAAGCGACGCCGGCGCTTCGGCTAAGGTCGCCACCTCGCCGTGTTTTAAGGCGTTGACAAAAGTGAATTTCTTCTACAGAAAACGCGCTGAATGGGACGGACGCGCTATACGTAGCAACGACCCGTTGCAGGAGCTAATTGTGGAGCCAGCGGTAATGTTGAATTACCTCACCTTACCTCTCCTAGAGGGTGACACCGTCGAGCAAGGGCACTGTGAGAGGAGAGTGTGAGATATAAAAGGCGCGTTTGTAAAGCCTCCAGCAGCCGTGGCCGTGGCGGAGTGGAAAGCGTGCCCGGCATTTGTTGTTCCGCACCGAGCGATTGCGGGAGTTCGACGTCCGTTGACGGAACTCTTTTCTTTGTCATCTGATCGGGAACATTTTTTAGACGTCATTTCCGTGACGTAAAATACGTCACGGAAGTCTTGGTGGACCCCGGTATAAAACACTTTTGTGTAGAAAACAAAAATAAAAAAACACTAAACACAATTTGAAACTAATTTTGAACTCTGATGCAGCCTGAGTCTGCCTTTAAGATACTAATTTTGACCTCTGATGCAGCCTGAGTCTACCTTTAGGATACTTTTGCAAATTTTATAGTCATAGCTTTTATTACCACCACGGTATACACAGCCAAATTTTGAAGCTCACTTTCAAAGTATCACCCCGCCCTAAAGACAATCCTCGCGCTACGTAACATTTATATTGTATGTGTTTCTTGTTTTTTTTTTTCGAAGTAATTTCTAGCGTGGACGTGGCTCTGCGGCTTGCCACGCAGAAGTCTTGGGTTTGGTTCCCACTCAAACCGAAAATTTTTATCATTTCTTTATTGACATCTATCACGGACAACGCCGAATTTTCGCTCACAACCAACGACGCCGACGCCCAAACCGACACTGCAATTTCTGGGAAACGAGCTCTTGACGCTGTCGCGTTAAAACCGGATGTTTCGCGGCCAACTCGCTCCTTTCTTCAGGCGTGATCGGAAGGCACCAGCCATAACAGTGCATGTATACGCAGATGGCTCTCGCATTCGTTTTAGGTGCACAAATACAAAAAAAAATTGGGGGCACCCTTAAGCTTTGCCTTTAAGAGTTGAACGCGATAGCGATATCCCGTCCCTACTGCGTACTTCAATCACTTAGTGCATACTATGTAATGGGTAGTATGCTTTAAACCAGGAGAAAATATGCGCGGCAAATGTGGGAAATGTTTTCGAACTTGCTATGCACCCACTACGTGGTGTTAAGGGAATACGCGCAGTAAGGTGTGTGCCGTTTGTAATGGGTGGCTGGCTTTAAACTATGGAATCGGTATGATAGTCACATATTCTGACGCCCGATGGCAATGTACGCTTGTACCACGCAATATTCCTGGGATATTAGATGTTATATTGCGACGCCTATATAAAGGACGCTTGCGTTTGCGAAGCATGGAAAGTTATTTTCACTGCATTTCCAAGCAGGGGAAGTTATTTTCATAGTATTTCCAAGCAGACGGCATGGCTGTGTGGTAGAACACCTGCTTGCCACGCAGACGACCCGGGTTCGATCCTCACTCAGACCCGAAAATTTTTATTATTTATTTTATTTGCATCTTTCTCGATTTTTCGGTCACGGACAAGATGATGATTTTTCGGCTCACAACCAACGACGCCGACACCGACGCCGACGCCGGAATTTCTGCGAAACGAGCTCTTTAACGCTATCGCGTTAAAATAATGCTAACAGAAGAGAAGACACGTACATACACTAGACGAGTGCCCGTGCAGTGTACGCGTCATCTCTTGTGTATGTCTTCTTTTAATTTCCGCTGCTGAAATTAATGTAAGCGTCAGAACCAACCTTACCTGCCATACCGCTTTCACTGCTGCTGGCTCTTTTCTTTGGTCAGCTAGAGCCGTCGTGTTTGTTTCCCGAGACTTGACAAAGGCCGCTGAGAGTATTGGGAGCGACCGTGTCGGCCCGTTGATGATTCCGGGTGTCGCCTGAATGCACCACAATTTTTCAAGGAGTGGCTTGCGAGGTTCTGCCTTACAGTCAACGACGTGGGAATTCACAAATAAAATGAGGTAGAGAATCACCACGCAGTGCTCAGTGAGTGCCCCTCTTTGGAAGTCAAAATTGCGCATGCCGCTGTTGTGCAGATGCAGCCCTCTGGGAATTTTTTTTTCTTTCCCGCATAAAAGAGGTGTTTCGCACTGCGCACGGGCTCAGCTATAATTTGTGATGCAGCCTAGGGCATTCATTCTTTTAGATGTGAAGCATCTTATGGCGAAGTTCAATCCAGTGGTGGTGGTGGTGGTGGTGGTGTGCGGCGTGATCACCCTTACTGCGCATGCGCAAACCCTCTACACGCACCTCCTCTCCTACGCTCCCCCCTTTCTCTCCTCTAGGCATCCCTCCCGCGGCGTTTACACACCCATTGCGCATGCGCGTCCCCTCCCCCTCTCCTCTACGTATCCCTGCCCGCGCCACCCACACCCCCACACGCATGCGCGTCCCTCCCCCCTCTCTCTCTCTCTCCTCTAGGCATCCCTCCCCGCGGTGACCACACCAACACCACCTAGACATTTAAGGCCAGAAGGCTGCCGCCATGACGTCACGAAGCGGCGGCGGCTCCTCGCCACCGAGCAGTGAACGAACTGCGTGAAAATGTTCTTGGTCAAAAAACCTCACATATTTAAACATATTTTTTCCTCTGCGTGTACTAAAAAGTCCGCTTGCTATTATGGCCTTATATTTATTGTTCCGTAGTAAGCAGAAATAGATGCATGACTCCGCGAAACTTCGCATTGTTTTCTTCATCGATATCAACAAATTGATATATATGAACCACGTCGCACTTCGAAGATAATTATCTCCACGTAAAACATCTAGAGTAAACCGAATGAAAGAAAAAGCATTTCAGCGGATTATACCAATGTTTGACGCCTAACAAAAATAAAAAGCTGACTGGTAGTTGTGCGGAGTTTTCGCTAGGGCTATTTGGTACAACATAGTGCAGGGGACAGCACAGATACCGACGAGGACGAAAAAAGGCACACAGAAGACAAGCACAGCGCTGTGTTTGTCTTGCTTCTATTCTTAATGTCAGGGCGAAAACGAGTACTCTTACTTTCCATAGAGTTCTGATATCGAGTTGCGCTTGCCAGCAGTCAGGAAAGTAATGGGTGGGCATTTAATTAATAAAAGAGAGGAAATCTCATAACAGGTCACGGGACATTGCGCGCGTCTTAGAAATGAGAATAGGAGACTGATGGCATGCTTTCTGAAGAACTTTATTTACACGAAAGCCACGT
>JALIZH010019852.1:0-29030 GCA_030522465.1 Rhipicephalus appendiculatus
GACGTCACGAACACGTGACTATATATATATATATATATATATATATATATATATATATATATATATATATATATATATATATATATATATATATATATATATATATATTTGTTTATTTATTTATTTATGCAGGATTTTGCAATCCTGCATATGTGCGTGGTTGCCAATATTAGGAAAAATACGGATTCATGAAAAGCCGAGGAATCCCGCTCGAACATTACAATAACGTTAGTTCATCCAACTGAATATATTAACAAGTGAACAGATAGAGGCTACTCAAAGGACAGCTCAGACATGGGAGGTAAGGATTTGACAGTGCGCGGTTAGAGAGAGTGCAGAGTTGCTAGTACAGTTCGAGAATGTTAAAGGTGCTTGTTTCTGCAATCGGAATGCCGATACTGCTGTACCCTTTTGGTTCGCTCGCCAATAGACCTCTCCCTGTTTGCAAATAGCGTGACGTCACTGCGAGGCTCCCCGCCCCCAATCTTCTCCCCGGAGCAGGTGCTGGTTGGCAAGAAAGTCCCGCCGGCGGGATCTTTCTGCATAGCAGCGCTGCGTGTGTCTGCATTCCTTCGACTGAACCTTCTGCGAATTGCTATTTTCTACAGTCACAGCTTGAGACGATTTGCTCGTCGTAGACGGCAGCCATAAAAAAATCTTATCCTCTTCGAAAGCGAAGGTTCTGCATGTTCACGGGGACCGGCGCTTTGTAAAATAATTGCATGACATGGATGTGTACGTACTCAGTTAACGTCGCGACATATTCAGTGCATTTTGAAACGAGGTGCAGCATTGACGGCAGCATGGTTTTTAGCTACTGTGCGTGAGGTCACGGATAAGATTCTCACTGCACAAAATTCTGATCGGAGATCAATGAAAAAAAAAAACGAAAAAAAAGAAGGAAACACTTTTTGCCGTGCGTTAGGCTGAGGTTAAAAAAATCCTCGTGAAAATTAAAGCGAAGCTCTCCCCTAAGCCATTCCTCATAACCCACTGAAAATTTATGCGATTTTAAACCTGATAACTTAATTAATACATAATCTCTTGCGCAGTTATCTGATGCCTACAACGTGTTGGCATACTTACTTTGCTCCTTTAGACCCGATACACAAACTTGTAATGCTCATTGTCACTTCATAAAGATCGAGCCGTAAAGGTACCAAGTATATGAGAAACAAGAATCTCCACTAGTTCTCATTAAGCCGTATGAGGTCTCCGATAATACGAGTTGTACCTTTACTGGGTCTGCGTATTCGCCATGGCGAAGCATACATGCAGCTTCGGCAGTGCTAAAACATGCTCATAGCTCATGCGTAGTCGTACCTTTCAGTCCGGAGATGATGCATTTTCTTTTTCTGCATGCAGCACAAACGCTGAAATGTACGCACTCGCAGATGATCGCGTGAAATGCATTTTTACCTTGACTAAAATGTCGAATCATGATGTTCCGTCGATAACCGGTTACTGCCACTGGCCCACAACGAGTGCCAGTGTTTTCGCAAACAAAATGCATCGTTATTCACACAACACACACAATATTCCCAGTTTCACCGTCCGTAAAGGTGAACCAAGCCTGTCAACGCACACTACACGCCACAATAAACACTGCGCGTTTTCGGAGACGATGCCGCTGTTGCTCGCACAGGCCGCCACGTGTGTTAACTCCTTGATAAACAGCCAGCCAGCGTGGCAAGTTTTCCGTCATGCAGTTTACCACACACATCTAGATGTTCTCTGACACATACCACAGCTAATCTTGTCATATTAAGATGAAGTTTAAGCTTAAAACAAAAAGAAAAGCGTGCCCCAAGCACCGCGCCACTGCACCACACTGAGCCTTCAGCGGGGGTGTTTTGCCAACCACCGCCTTGCACGTGCGCCGGTGACGTCACGCTGTGACGTACCCCGGTAGAGGTCTATTGTAGTTCACGCGCTTTCGTTGTTGCAAGCCCTGACAGAAGAAAAGTGCATCGTTGACGGCGACGTTTTTTTCCCCTCTGCTGAAGATTTTGTGCAGGCCTTTCGGATCAGTCCACTTGGGTTCCACTCAGTGAGGTCTTGGTCATGTTGTCGAGCAATATGAACTGTAATCAACTATCTTTCGATGTTTTTAGCTTTTTTCTTCTTTTTTTTTCACGAGAACGGAAGAGATGTCGCCTCTTAATGTTTGACAGAGCGTTTTACGAGTGTTTCATTAAAGTTTTTGAGCGGCACAAAACTGTAGCGATCGCTGCTGTCTGCATCACGCAGAATCAGTCATGAAAAAAAAAAAAAAGAAATGGAATTCTCGTTCCGCGAGCGTATTGCGCAAACTGAGGCCTCAATGACGCTTCCGGCGGCGTGTTAAAAGATTTTTTTTAAAGCAATGTACATGCGTAAACTGGGAACCTCTTATCGCTTACATAAGTCGACACTCAGGTAGGCACTAAGGTTGTGTTCAATGCAGATAATATTGCTCATCATCGCTCCAAAATTTTTCCTCGTCAAAGTGCTGAGATTACGCATAATAGGCCGGAGCCTTGATGAACACTATATATGTACTCGGCGAGAACAAGCGACGCTCCACCAAACATTTAGAAAATTTGTTCGAGCGTAGTATTGTTTGCTATTTTTCATGATTAATATACTACAGACATGCATAATGCTTTTTTTTTTTCGTTAAGTCGTTATTTCAATAAAACAGGCGTCGGGTAAAACGGGCTCAAGAAAACAGGCAAAGTCACAATGCTCATCAAAATCTCCACATTCGAAAAAAAAGACAGTTAATATCAGTTACCGTTATAAGGGCCATAGGGATGGTAGCTTTCTGCCATCTGCTTGAATATCACTTCCCATACTGCCCAGCATAAACATTCATCAGGCCTCGGACTTGGTGTCCCACAAACACGCATGTTGGACGATCGACCAAAAAAAAAAAAAGTGTCGTCGTACATCGCGGCCACCGTGGTTGCGGCCAACACAGCCGCAATGCACAACGGTCGCTGCGGTAGGAGCAGATGCGCCAAACACTTGACCCAAAAATCCGTTTTCTGCCCCACCACGGGGGGATCGTTTGTCCTTTCGGACAAAACGTCCCAGTCTACCTCGAAGAGGCGCTGAAGAAGTAGGGAGGGAGGTAGGGGGGTCACACCTACTCGGTAATCCGTGACGTCGTCCTCACGTGATCCGCAATCCCCGCTTCTTCTCCCCCGAGGACTTATCCCCCCGAGTGGATATTTCTTGAATATAGCATAAGGCCTAGATATAGTCCGGCGTGTTCAGCGCATCAGGTCGCGCGCTCCGAGGTCGGATACGCTGGGTCATGGAGGAGGGAGAGGCCCTGACGTCACATGCGTGAAGCCTCCACCTCGCAAACACCCGCATCGCCTCCTAGCGAAGGAGCAGCTAACCACTTCGCGATTTCCGTCGCGTAGTTTGCAAGCACACGCGCGCACCGAGCGAGTTGGCGAGTTGTGGGCGGAACTTTCGCAGCTTTTCTTCTTTTTTTCGCCGTGCAAGCGGCGCAGTCCATGTAGTCGTGCTGCTGCTTCTGTGAGTGTTTTTAGGAAAGCCACGCAATGCCCAGCTGTTGCGTATACCTTCGTGCAAATCGCGGTCACTGCGGAAAGTACCGGATGTCACTTTTCATGTGTACGTACGGTCGCTTCAGTGCTGATCACTAGAGGCCGGATTTTTAGGCACAAAAAAATCGCGTTTTAGGCGCCAAAAACAGGCAGGCAAAACACAGTTTTAGGCCCCCCAAAATTGTAAATATAGGCACAATAAATATTTGCAGAAACTCAGATTTTCGAAGAAAGACGTGTGCGACCTGTGTCTACGACAGGAAAGCAAACGAATGTTATAGTTTATGATGGCACAAAGGCGTCAATGGTTTAACATAGCCATGTTGTTGTCCGTTTTCCCGCACGGTTTCTAGAACACGATCTCTTCTTTTATTGTCCAGCTTTGGTGAGTTGTGTCCGCCGTCCAATGAACACACTTCTGGGTCTCGTTCTTTTCGGCATGACTGAGAAGGGCAGCCCAGGAGCCAATAGCCAGACCATTAAAAGGCAAGAAGGGTATTTCAGGTTCGTATTGACCGGGTCTAATCACGCAGAGTCAATTTATTCTCTGTCTGTGAACACCTTAAAGGGCCCTTTACCAGGTTTGGGAATTTCGAGCTGGCATGTGTAATGCATGCACTGGGCGCTAGTGATCACGTCCGCCAAGATTTGCAACGCTACGCGCCCCGGAAAGAGGTGAAATGTCAGACTAAACGCCGTTTGCCCTTGATCTCACGGGCGCGCGCACCAATATGGAGGAGGTGTCATACAGCAAGGAATAGTCCTGCGTACGTCAGAGTAGTACGTGACACTGCGAGAATTATGTGAGGCGACATGTGTAAATTGTGCAATCTGTTGCTTGAATAGAAGAATGAAAGTTGTAGAAATATTAAAACACAAACGGAATCTGTGTGCGTTTTTATTTATTTTTTTACTTCGAATTGAGCGTGATGCGAAACTAAGATGCCTCCATTTCATTTGAGTCCGTGTTGTCGCCATTGCCTCGTCGTGCCGGCGCCAGCCCTGACAACGCTTGGCGTGTTTTTGATGCATCGTCCCTTACAGCAGTTCCAGCGGTGCGACTCGCTGTGTCGTGGTAAGGATACATCTTCCATGCCAGCCTCTCCAAGCGCACAGAAGGATCCATCCCACAGAAACAGGCAGTACACTAGAGAGAACGCCGAAACGATACAACACCGCTTGTGTGCACGACCTGGCTTGGGCATGTCATGCGCACACAGTGTAACCTTGCGTGCGCATAGCGTGCTGATGCGTCTGCGTGGTGTGATCTCCTGGCTCCGAGTTGCTCCGATTCCGAAGAGGGCAGGGAAGAAATTTGGCTTGCGAGTGGCAAAGCTTTCAAGTTCACCTACCAGAATCATGCTTTCGCGGCTCGTAATGAATCAATTAAAAAGTTCTTGCGGTACAAAGCTCTTCATTGGGCACGCAACAACTTCCAGTGTCTAACTAAAATGTTTTATGTGACCTGGTGAAGCGCCTTATAGGAAGTAAACTACAAACAAAACAAAAGCCAAGTGCACATCTGATTTTTTTACCTGCACTCTACATTCCCCTGACGGCATTCCATGCATGGTTTTGCATTCGTTCTCCATCTTCCTGCTGCTGCACAGAGACACCTCCTGTTTTCTGCCCCCCACCACACCCAGGTCTTCAAGGAGGTGCTTCAATTCCTTGAGAACACTTTACTGGAAAACCGGCTGTAAAAGCCGCCCGCCACGTCCTCGGCCACGGATGCCACTCTCCTCATGGACGCCATTCTCCCCTTGCCACCTTTATTTTCCTCTCCTCATTGCACTGGGACGTGCTCCCATTCAGGGTTGCACAAATAGCGTCTTTTCCTCTCCTCCTCCTCGCCCTGCTCCAACCGCTCGCGCCATGTCAGTGCGGTGGGGTAAAGAGGCCGGTGCGTCCCATTTCACTGCTGCTAGCAGTTGCTTTCCGGAAGTTTGTTGAACTAGGGAACTAGGTTGTGGCACCCCATAGAGTTCCGAAACGTCAGTTTTGCACGGTAACATTAATTACGGTCTCAAACTGTACTCGAAAGCAAAATTTGAGTTTAAATAGTGCTGATATGGGCAGCGTTTTTGAAAATATGCATTTATAAGCACATTTAGGCACAAACCCCAAAAATAGGCATTTATAGGCACTATAAAAACACTATAAAAGCCCTCCTTAATCCCTAATTCGTTCTCATATATCGAAGTGGCACGATAGGAACGCAAGGAACAAAATAGGCATTTGCCTAAAATCCAGTCTCTACTGATCACTAATGCATGGTACTTGCATGTGAAGCTCTCAGATGTGCGCTCTGTTAGTTCATAGGCATTGTGTCAATTCATAACGCACGTGAACTTCTGTTTTTGGCGTCTGACGCGCCGTTACATGCGCCATAGGCATCGTATCGCGTTTTTAGGGGCTCTGTCGTTCATACGGAAGGGCAATAAATATTTGTTGTCGTTATCGGTGGTGTATGTATTGCGCGGTGTGTGCGCACTGCATGGTAGTAGTTGTGTCCGCAGTGGAATTACAGACTTTACGTGCACGATCGCGTATACAATACGGCGGTGTCCTTTTTTCGATGTAAAGTTTCGTCAAATACTAGATTGGCGTTGCGCCGAATAGAAAGAAAGGCCTAACGCCCAGCAGAACGCGTAAGTCAATGCCAGGTGAGTTCGAACACAACGATGCAGGGGCTGAATGTTTTATTGCGATGGCAATTATATGGACAGTCTCGACGGGTTTTTGCCGTCGCCGTTGCCGTCGCCGCCGCCGTCATGTCGCGTATGAAGTCCAAATTGATAAGAGCCCCCTGCGCATCGTACGTTCTACCAACGGGTAATAGCGCGCGAGCGGGAGCGATGAACGCGGCTGAAGCGGAGATCAAACGAGCCGGCCTATCTCCGTCGCTCCGAGGCGCATGCGACAAGATCCCCCCAACTGTTCGACCGACCGGCCTCGCCCGTCGTTCGCGAGCGTGAAAAGACGCGAGGGGGGGGGGGGGGGTTCCCTCGAGCGACCTTCGATTTTACAAGCGCGGTCGTCGCTCGCGCTCGCGTTATCTCCCTATCTCGGCAGCCGACAGCGGGCGGCCGGTATACCCTTCTACGTGCTGCGCTCTCAACGCGAAGAGGATGTGGTGTGAAGAGTGTCCTGGAGCAGCCGTATTCTCTTAAACCAGCGTTTTCTAGAGTTGCGTGAGATCGGATCCAAAAGATTAACTGCCAGCCTCACTTCATATAACATTACAATTTGTTGCTATCGCATTCATTGCTTCGCCCTTGTGGTGAAACTGTGACTTTTTTGA
Source organism: Rhipicephalus appendiculatus (assembly GCA_030522465.1). NCBI lineage: Eukaryota > Metazoa > Arthropoda > Arachnida > Ixodida > Ixodidae > Rhipicephalus > Rhipicephalus appendiculatus. The sequence goes on from JALIZH010019852.1 coordinate 6,868, forward strand.
TTACGGCACGTACCGGTACTTTCTGTACTGTTGCACAAAGACGCTCCTCGAAGAATTTCAGCACGCAGCGCTCGTGCCTGCCACGCCCGAACAGCCTGGTAAACGTGTGCTTGCAATATTTTACTGCATGCATAGATTTAAAGGACCCCTGACAGCAAAAGTTTTGTTTGCGACTTTTAGGGGCGAAGCTCCTTAGGGTGTGGGTCTGTCCCTCCTCTGTAGTAGTAGTAATAGTAGTAGTAGTAGTAGTAGTAGTAGTAGTAGTAGTAGTAGTAGTAGTAGTAGTAGGTAGGTAGCCACGTATAGTGGAATGTACCCACTCCACGTGATAAAGATGACGATGACGCCTGATGACCATGAAGAATAAGCGCGTTCCAGTATAGTGGAATGTACCCACTACACGTGATAACGATGACGATGACGCTGATGAACATGAAGTATAAGCGCGTTCCAGACCACACATTCTCTTTCTGCCACGGATGAAAACGATCGTGAACGCGCTCTCGCCCTCGCAAGGCAAAACGGCAACGCCGACAACAAACGTTCTCCTGAGCCTAACGTCATATATGAGGAAAACAAAATCAGGGGAACCCCCCTCCTTGTGGTCCGTAGAGCTCTTGAACAAAATCATCATCTACCCCATATGCAAATAATAAAACATTGTGTATATACTTTATCAATATGTAAATAATGAAACATTGTGTATATACTGTATGTATAATCACACCACACCCCCCGCGTTTGTGTGTCAGGTCTTTGTATGATGATCCAGTGGGCAAAATTTACGGGGATTGATGGTTTACCAGATTACCTCCGGAGCTTCGCCCACTCATCATCATTCACTTCGTGGATATGGCGTGAATTTTTTTACTGTAATTTGCAGCTTTGCGTCTGGTAATGTCGAAATTGAATCGTAAATGCTCTAACGCATGGTATAATTAATGCTAGCGTCGTTAATTCAAAACGATTTTGCTTCAGTTCGAAATGTCCGCCTAAATACCATAAGAAACTAGCGCCCCACAGCGGGGAAGCACCTGAGACTACATGCGCTCAAGCTTCGGTGACGCTGAATGCTCCGTTTTCAAATAGGGGAAACCGCGGGGGTGAAGAATGAAACGATGTGGGTGCTTTGAGCGTGTTCCTCTCAGGAAAAAGAAAAGCATTCCTGGCGTAAGCAGCCAAAACCACCTAGAGAGCAGCCCGACAACAAAGCGAGAGGGTTGACGATCAATAGTCCTCGCCGGGTGCCAGTCGGGGTATTGTGCGCGTCCCGAAAACGTTCTCTGACATCGACAATACTTGCTTGACGTCTGCAACGTCACGAGAGGAGCCTCGGTCTACGTCAAACCACGGAAAATGTCGATTGCACCTGAATACTCGGACGAGCACTGACCTTTACTGTGAAACCAAATTAAAATATCTTACAGGCAACACTCGTCCCTCCTAATCGGTTAGAAGTGCCCCCGCGTGCAGGAGTCTCAAACAACACAAGCATCTCCAGTTTCCGAATTTTGTGTCAGGGGTCCTTTAACCCTTTGTGCGGCAGTGGGACACATACGTCCCACTTTTCCGTCTACAGAAAAAAATTTCTCCCACATCACCCGTTGCAATTAGCGCAACATTAAGTCACTCATATCTTACCTAAGTCATCGTAATCTCTAAAAAAAAATTTTTACCACGCTTTCGGAGGGCGGATGTAGTGTTACAATAGCGTTAAATTTCGGTAATTTTTTTATGATCGCTTCTGAATTTTCCTCTTTTTTGAGATACATAGAACCTACCAATCAAAATGCTGGATAATATCCTCCTTTTCTAGTTTTTGAGAGAGACGATCTTAGGTTCCAGTCATCACGTGTTTTTGTAAATTTGCGAAATAACTTGGCCAATAAATGCATTCGAACAATCCCCTTCAAAATTATCCCGCCAATCGCGCAGCGCAATTGCGGATATTAATGCGTGGAAATATTTTTTCTGGATATTATATACCTCTTGAAATGTAGCCACATGTTCAGGGATAACATCTGCACTCGAAAATTTCAACAGCAAAAGCTAGGACAGCCAAATGGACAAAAAAAGTGTTTGGTGCATGCGGTGAAGTAAGCTTTACAGGGACATACCACAGCGCTTTGAAGGCTCAAGAGACGCAACTGCAGGCGGCGTTCTCCTGCTCAAATGAGGTCCACACAACTTTTCTCTTCACAACTTTAGAAGTGATACTCTGTGCCACTTGCTTCGGCCGTTTCATGCCAAAATTCCCGTTGATGCAGTCGCGAGATGGTGCCTTCATGAGGCAGTGGGACAGTGTTTTCCCACTTTTTGAAAACACTCTCATGAGTCAGTGGGACATATATGTCCCACTTTTTTTCAGTAAACTACTGGCTCCATTTTGATGAAATTTGTTTCATACTATTTCTTTCTAGTTTATATCAATAAAGCACAGCCGGTTTTTATATTACCATGTCAAAAATATAGGACGACCGACAAAGGGTTAATATACGGACTCTGTATATTAACTCTATGACTGCATGCAAACCACACAAAAAGCGCTAAGTTTACGTCGGGACAACAAATCTGCGCAGAAGCGAACCAGCGTGAGAGCACGCCGTGGGGCGTCTGCTTTTTTGTTTGCCCCATATCGGTTTGTTTGCCCCATAAATCTGACGTCACTTCCGCCACACTTTTCGCAATGCATTGGGATACGATAGGGCGTCTCCTGTGTATTCCTTCTTCCATGCGCTGGGTACGCGCAGCCAGCGACGACGGCCATTTCTTCACTCTAGAGACAGGCGCGCGCACCATGCCGCGGCGAGCAGCTTCGGAGTGGCGCATGCGCACTCTCTTCCTCGAGCGTGTCCGTCGCTCTGCGTTCTTCGGTTGACGCGTACACAATTTTTTCGCCGTGTGCTTTTCTACGCATGCTTTATGGTTGATGTGCGTGCTTTTTCTCGCTCTGTGCACTCTTTTACTTTGCACCGGAAACGTGTTTCCTCACAAGCGCATTGCGTTAAACGATCGGGGAGCCACGAAATAGCTACATAGGTTGCATCGGTAACGAGACCGGGTCATGTATGTGTACATACGACAGCGTATTCCGAAGGCTTCCCAGGTGTTTCTTTTTCTCTCCGCGTCGCAGCAGTCCACGCTGTTGCTGGTCTACAGGCACATGTGCTGTATAATTCCTTCGAGCACACAGAATCATGTGGTCGTCGATCAATGTCGAGTGAACCACGGCCGCACTTTCCAAACGCGGCCCTCACTACGCCATTTTGCCGACCGCCGCTGCCGCGCGCAGTGCATTGTGGTCTAACGCCAGCCGCGTGGAGCGCTTGAAATAGGAACATGCTCTATCTCCGCGCAGGCCACGCGGAGCACGCTGAATGTCGCCGGGCGCGCCGGCTACGCCGTGACGCCATACTATAAGTTCTCCACTTTTCGCCGGCGTAGCTTAATCGTGTCTCGCGTGGTCGCGCGTGCAGGTTGTCATAGACTGACGGAAGGACCGGGCATTATTCGCTTGAAAAAAAAAAAAAAGCTTTTGTCCCATCAAATAACCGCACCTTTGTTGCATCCCTGTCATGCAGATAATCAATCGAAGAAAGCTGCATGCGGAACTGTTACTTTTTTACACTTTTATTGAAGTAAGAACAAACGCGCTAAAGCGCTGCCAGCCACGTAGCTTTCCTTAATAAGCTTATCAACTGTCCTACGTCCATTTCATGGAGAACTGAATAATAAAAAATGCGGATGCGTATTCGCGGTTATTTCAGCTCATTGCCCAAGAATAGGGATACCTTTCTTTCTCATTTTTTTTAGTATCTAAGACCAGCATTCATCAAGCAAAGAACGAATTAAGTCGCACTACAACAGTGCGAAGTAGGCGGGACACAAGCTCAACAATTATAAAAATAAAAATACAAGAAACGTGACATAGTGCGGAAACGCACAGTCGCCAAGAGCGAATATCCCTTTCAATGGCAGATTGCGTTTCTCTCACAAGTAATAATAACGTTCGGCGAGCTTCGTGCATCCATTCGGGAATGGATGACATATATATTACGAGTAGGCTGCAGTCAGCGCATTCTATTTGCCGACAATCGGCTCACACCGCTCACAAAAAAGCGCCGCTGCGTACATTTGTACGCGCGCCGACGGCCGACTATCCACACTAGTATGGTGGCTAGAGAGGGAGGTGTCAGCATCGACTGACCTGGGCATGTATTCTGGACACTGTCAAATTCCGCCATTAGCCTGATTTGATTGGTCACGCGAGGTCGTTCGTGTTGTGGCGCTGTAATAGCGTTACGACACAGGAATTCGCGATGACGTAACGTGAGAAAAAAAGTTGTTTTTTTGCGAAGTAGCCCTTCACCGTGCTCTACCATGTATAAAGAAAGGTTTGGACTGAATAACGAAACCGAAATATGGTACTAAGGTGCGCGTACGATGAAATTTCGGTTTGTCGAAACTACTGCTCGCTTGATGAAGAACCGCCATGTCTGTAACATGATTGGACATTGAACTCATGGTGGTCGTTGCGTCACAGGGCCTCACTCTTTGGAGCGTCAAAATGACGTTGCGTGACGTTGCATACCGCCATATTTGCAGATTAAAATGTGAGAACGACGAAGTGCCCCAAATTGGCCGCCATATTGTTGTAAATTGAGTTGCTTGCGGTTGTTCGTTCGATGTGTCGCCTCCCATACGTATGAGTAGATGTCATTCCGTAAATTACTTTGCTAGCATGTTTCGGTTAATATTATCACAAAGTAGTGTATGTAAAGTTTGCTTGTAAAAATAAAAGCTTGTTACTTCATTTGACTTGTTCGATGTTGGTTCTCGCCGCAAGAGAACGCTTCATATGCGGCAGAAAATGGCGCTGTCCTTCGTCGTGCGGTAGTTGGAGGTGCAGGAGCGAAAGTAATTCCGCGATAAGCGCGATACATTTGCAATGCCCGATGAATCGTTTCGACTGCGGTGCCGGCTGACGACAAGCATGGTGCGATGACTGCGCGGGAAGCTTCGCCAGGACCTGGAGAGGCGGCGTACGGGCACGAAGAATAGCCCCGACCATTGATCTGCAAGTGCTTTGCGCCCTTCGCTTCATCGGCACTGGCATTTACCACGGCGTGATCGCAAATGACGAGGACGTGGCGACGAGCCTGTCCAGTGCGAGTCGCACGATTAATGCTGTCGGGGAAGCGATCGTCGAGCGCGTCGGCGTTATGTGGATCACCTTCCCTGCCAGCGCGGAGGAGCCGGCCGCGGCGAAGGAAGGCTTCGTCCACATGGATTCAAGGTCTCAAGGCTGCCTACTTTTCCAGAAACGACTTTTACACCCTCAACGTCATAGTGGTGAGGACCAATTTCATCTTATTTAAAGTTCTGCATGCAGTTAGTAGAGAATGCGAAGGAGGCACTTGCAAGACAGCTTTTGGCCACTTTCCCATTTTTTAACATTTTCCGTGGCTCGAACTTCAGTGATAGTAAGGAACGCAGTATTCGCGGTAAACAAAGTTTAGGTCACTATTTAGCTTCGATAGAAGTGACTTGATGACACACACAAAAAAAGGTTCATCGTGCTTCATACTTGATCGCAGTACATGCCCTGTATTGAAGAGATTTAATCCATGAAAGGAAACCAGACGTACTGGGTGCGCCCCAATTTCACAAACATTGATATGCAGACAAGCAGTAACTGCCACGTATGAAATGAGAGATAGAGCTGTCGAAGCTGCGCTTCAAAATCAAATGTAGAGAAATAAGTTCGCTGCACCACTGAATTACGGTTGTACTGCGTGTGGCTGGCTGTATTGCTATTGCCAACTTTCTTCCACTGCACACAACACTTTGCAGGTATCTGACCAACGTTGCGGAACACTGCTTTCGTACCTTGAGTTTGTACAAGACATCTTTGCGTGGAGGGCATCTGCTTTGAGCCGGTGCTTAGGCAGTGGACGCCGTGGTAGTTGATAGGTATGCAAGCTTGAGAATGCGTGTATGGTGTTTAATGTAGCAAAGGCATTAGTCATGGTTCTTTTATTACTTGCTGCATGGTTCCCAACTTTGCAGGTTTGTTTTATCCTCTGAATTTCTGCCCCATATGTTAGTACTGGCAGCATACCCCAGTTGTACACTATCTTCTCTGGTAGTGCCATTGTTCCCTTGATTGAAAAATCTCTCGGCCACATACCTTACAAAACAAATCGTACTGAGAGCCCAGGCAGCACACAATAATCCATCTCTTTCTCAATGTATAATTGCAACTTGTCTTTCTGTGGTCATGGGAAAGACTGCTAGTGCAATAGAAAAGTCAAGCATGAAAGAAACTTCCATGACGACATCGTGTGATCCTTTATTATAAAGTGGTGAAATAGTATAAATAGTAAACATGTCACGATACAGAAATGAAACGCTACATTCAGAGGCTATGTTGATTAAAAGAATGGATGAAATTGAACTGCCTTAAATGTGCATTCACAGAAACAAATCATATGTATATAGAGGACAGCTTCTATGAAAAAAGAAATACAAATAAGCAAGCACATCCTAGTGCTATACAGAAATAAAATGAATTAACTGGCTTGACTCAAAGGTAATGCAGTCATGGTTCATAAAAATAACTAAAAACAATCCGAACCATTGCAAAAGAAATCTGCTGTCACTTTATATTTACAGCATAAGCACAACAAAACAAAGGGAAACCAAGCCTTGAGTGCACTGCCCGCCTGCGGCCACCCCCCCACAAATCAGTCCTCTTCAAACAAATGAAACCACTACACCTTCTTCACCAAAGTCACTCGCCCCTCCTGGTCTATGAAAAAAGTTAAAGGTTGCACTTCAGCATCTTCATTGTCCTGCCCCCTGATGAAGGAATCGAGCTGATTGTAAACCATTTGGAAATAAACCCATTTTTTTCATTGGAGCCTTTGAAAGCTGTAATTAGCTAACCCAACCAGACAATCACTTTTGTGAATATGTCTATCTGCAGAAAAATGAAAAGGCACTACATATCAATGACACAGTACCTTTTAAAAGAAGTGAGAGAAGTATGGTACATATTCAAGTGTATATTTATATTATGCTAATCTGAACACTGTCCTGCGCAGGACTCGGTGCATAAGCTCTGCAAACTTGGCTGATTGTCCCCAACCCTGGAGTACATCCTGCGAGATCCCCTCCTGCCCGATTCAACCACACCCACTAATCACTGTGATGCGTCGCGGAACAGTGCGTTGGAGTCCTCACGGCCCACTTTCGGTGCGTGCAGAGGTACAGAGCACTACTATGGTCCACTCTACACGTCAAAGATCGTCGCATTTTGCGTGGTGCTTCACAACCTCGGTGTTCGGCAGCTGCTGTCCGAGCCAGACAACATTCCTGGCACTGATCCTGAATGAGAAGATGCGGACCTTTACAGCAACAGCGACGATCCGGCATCAGTAGGCGGGACCACCTTCTGCAGCGGTTCACAGCTGGGCACCCCTGCATGTGACAGGATTATATTCCTGCGAGATCTGTGCATAAACATGAAACACAAGAAGCGTTTTTTTTTTCTCAAAGCAAAGTAACCACTTGCATTGTGTTCGATCCTGTGCCTATCACCTGTACTTGTGTTCAGCAGGAATTGTAGACTGACAAAAGCTGCTTCCTTGTTCACGGCAAGGTGGCCGCTTGCCTTGTGTTTCGTCTGATACCTATCACATCTACGTGTGTTCTTGCAGAAATTGTATTCGGACAAAAGCTTCGTTGTGTCTTTCGTTGAGAGCATGCTAATTGTACCAGGCAGTTAAGCAAAAACATGCTCATCTCTGGCAAATCATCGTAGGACTAGTTTCTTGAGGCCATAGTAACTCTGAAAAAAAGCCCGCATTGTTTTATACCGGTGCATGCAACCTTGAACTTCATTCCAAAGCGTTGTTTTCAGCACTTTATTCACTATGCGAACCCAGTGAAAGACTTTCCATTACATATGATGGCTGTACGAATCTCACAGGTGCTGCTCAAAAGCTCTTATTCATTTAGTAGCCACTCCAACATGCAAGAGCACAAGCTTGCTCCTGTTGGAAGTCTATGTAAATATTTAGAGTGCACAAAACGAACCAGTACAGAAAGGGGTAACGCGGACAGAGTGCTGTGGCATTCCTTTCTGTCCTGGTTTCTCTTGTGCACTAAAAAAAGTCTACATGCAAGAGTAATGTGTAATATTTTATAATATGCTGCGAGGCAATTTGGTTTCTTCTGTAATGATTTTCGAAGTGCTTTGACGAAATCGCCTGGATTTTTTATAGCTCTTGAACAACAATATTATGGTCCATCTTTGCAATAATAAAAAGCCGTCAAGTTGTCTCATTGTTTACATCATTGTCTCATCATTCACTGCTGCCAACAACAAAGGATGCATCTAATATTGTGCCAGCCAGTTTTGAAACAAGTACATGTACAAAAAAGACCTTTCTTTTGCATGCAGTTTGTACATTTCTTAGTGCTACCAGTGCGAAGTAACATCAAGTGCGTAAAATACAATCCATTTTCTTTATCTGAGGCCGTTATACACTTCTTATTCGTGCGTTGTAAGCAAGATTCACCTCAAGACCATACCTTTCAGATTGAATTGATCGTGCGTTACATGAGGTCCTGAAACTTATCTGTTATTGCACGTACGTCTGTATATTTACACGATTGTAATTTATTTTGTAGTAGTCCGTAAGCATCCTCATCAAACCATATAACACCATCTCAATGATTACGACAGTTCAGGATCATAGTTCCCGCATCGTAGACATAAATCGTAGACACTCGCTGTAGGGCTAGTTGGCACATTACTTCAAATTAACTGGACACTGAAACGCCGCCACAACAAAAAAGACAGAAGAAACAGAAGGGGCATTATCAATACTTGCAATGCTGTGCAGCTCCTTATCTCTTCACTATAGGTAGCGTCTTTGGACGCCACAAGCCTTGGGAACACGGAGCCGACGTGCACAACTGTAATGATGCCGGCGTCGCCAAATCAAACGCATCTCCGCCTGTTCTCCTGCAATAAGCACGTGCATAGCTGAAACGTCAAGACCACCCAATTGAAACGAAAGCTTACCTGATTGCGCTGCGATTCCCCACCCTCGGGATCACGCTGCCACCACTTTCCTTCACCGGCGACAGCCTTCTGCTGAGGCCCAGTCGGTAAAGGCGCTCTGTCAGCGTCTGTCACAGCTCCCGTCGTACCAGCGGCAGCAAGTCGCCCTCCAATTATGGAGACGATCAGTAATAAAATCCAACATCGTGGCCCACTGTTCGGCGCTCAGTCAATGCCGCAACAAACAAAACACCCCACAAAATAACGATGCACGCAGTGTCGACGCTGGCTTGACTGGTTCGCTAAGTGGCTAGAAAAGTTGCTATGGCTGCGCTAAATTGCAGACGATATCGTCTGCTTTACGACTTTAAAGCCGCACGCTTCACTTTCGTTTTATTTTCTTGCTGTTGCGTTTTCAATTAAAGAGACAAAGTGTTACTTAATTGCACGTTTCTTTGTATTTCATGTCGCCTTTACGTCACGTTTCGCAAGCAGTTCATGCGTTTGCGTCACCATTGTGTATACGTCACGCCTACGTCAAATTTGACAGAAAATGGCGGAAGTCCAGAATAGCACCCCTGCGCCGCGCAAGTCGGTGCGGCACTTTTTCAGGACGCCGACAGGTGGCGCGTCGTCGTCTGCGGCAGTGGCTGTGGTCGTGGGATCGGCCTCCGCTGTAATATTTTGTGTGCACGCGACTCGATGAACGGACGCACTTTTGTCCATATACATATGTAGCTTCACTAAATTCATTATACCTTCGGTTCATTTAGGGCCCCTTTGAATAAATTTAACATTTCAATCGCTCAATTCAAGTTCAATTCACTCCGTCACCTTTAATCCACCTAATTCGCCTTCGATTCACTAATTCGCACCTGGTTCACTTAATGCACATTTTGTTGTACGTATGAGCCACGATTACACGCCATGTACTGCCCCCCGAAATCGACCGAACGCTGTAAAATTATTCTTGAACGCATCGTTTTTGTCCGCGGACGCCATCCGCTAGAAACTATAGCCATATACAGCTTCGCTGCATGAGTGAAATCTTGCTCAGCGCGTGCGAATAAGACTGAGGCATGTCGCCCGCGCCGGAACATCGCGCCGTATTTGTCTCCTGCGCGCGCGAGGAGTGGCTTCACTGCGCAGCCGTTGAACATAATGGCGGACCTATGCGCAACTCTGCTCCCGTAGGGAGCATATACAGTAACTCTATGCGGCAGTAGGATTCCTCGATGCGCGCGCTCCCCCTCCACCGCCGTGGAGGGTGGAGACAACAGCGTCGTCTGCTACGGCGTCCGCCATTACGATGCCCTCTCCGCAGGCCACCTATAGCCACGATAGGCAGCCAACGGGCGTCGCGCGGCTGCATGCAGAGTTCGTTGCGTCAAAACGAGTGGTACTCGAACAACATGACAAAAATACAAAGTTTTCGCAGCGGGAGTGTGAAGGTCTCAGATTTCTATTCTCTAATCTTTATTTCTAAAGCGACATTAGCAGCTGGAGTTGCTCGCAGCAGAAAACTGAGCTTCTTCGATTTACACGTCCCGGACGGCTCCGGACGGCCCCGGACGCCGGCGCCGCATTCGTTTTTCTCGGGAACCAACCGGAAGCTCCGCCCACTGGTCCGGGACCGCTCGGATGCATGTTCATTTTTCGCGTGCCTGGCGGCCTGCGGACGGCCCGGGACTGTCCGAACAATTTCTTGCTGGCAGCTGGCAGACGACGGCGCGGTACGCATGGCTGTGCCTCACGCGTGCGGCCATCTTAAGTTAGACACGGGAAATTTTCGACGCGCTCTTGCTCTCTCTATGTTTTTCTGTCCGCTTCTCGCGTGTTTCGGGATTTCGCATTGTTTTCGCACTCAGTTCTTGTCGTCGGCGTTCTGAGCCGCGTCGAACATGTTCGTATTCCCGAAAGTCGGGCCAACACGCGCGGTGCTCGCCAGCAGAAACAGCGGTGGAACGCCCACGCACCTCTTCGATGCGCGCTCGCTCGAGTAGTTCACTTATAGTAAGTGGTGTCACAACGGAAGTAGGTATAATTCACTGTCTAACCACTGTTGAGGTTGGAATTACGTCGGCGTTGTGCCTGGTGTCGCAGCCATGGACGGAGCAGACGGCGTAGCAGACGCCGTAGCGGACGCGGGCTCCCACGCGGCGAGCATCAAGCGCGCAGGCGGCCCGCGGCCGCTTGGGACCAACTCGGGACTTTTGGATCACGTGATGACGGCGGCAAATGACGTAGCTACCTATGAGCTGCTATGAGCCGAGGCGTCCGCGGGCCGCCGGCGACTGGTCCGGGACTTGGTAAATCGAAGAAGCTCACTACCGTCCACGCCAGCCACGTTAACACCTTCAATTAGCCTCTTCTTGGGCTAGTGCTATTTCTATTGGTTAAAGATGCGAAACACACGCACCCAAGTCCCATGGCCTTTCATTGTGTCTGTGTGTTTTGTGCCTTCCACAAAAGTGTAAAAAACAGTTTGCCTGCCGGTCGAAAACAGAAAAAAAATCACGTGATGTCACGAGAAAAGAGAAAAACTGTGATTGCACACCATATTTTCAGATCTTGTTTTCGAATTATTCATCAGCTACCCCCCATTTACGAACCGCATTCTGCAACGCACAGTATTCTTAATTTTGTTTTCACCTCTTTTACCTTACTGTAAATAACAGATGGGCAAAAAATTGTTGAATACATATCATACTATTTGGGGCTCTACATACGGCTTTTATGGCATTAAATCATGAAATTTATGGCATTAAATCATGCACACACGAACACGCACGCACGCACACAATCACACGCACGCGTAAACACGCACACGCGTAGAAACGCACGCGCACACACACGCATGCGCACATGCTCGCACGCACACACACACATGAACGCTCAATCATGTGTACATGCGCACACGCACAAACACTCACGTACACACACGTACACGCACACACACGCATGCGCACACACAGACACATACGTATACACACGCACGCACAAACACACACAGGCACGCAGATATGCATGCGCACATACGCACACACACGGACAAGCACGCGTACACACAAACACACGCATGCACATGCGTGCACACACACGTACACATAAGTAACCCACACACGCATGCATACACACGTACACGCACGCATACACACACGTACGCACACTCATGCGCACACACACGCGCGTGCGTGCACACACGGACACGCACGCGTACACACGCACACATACGTACACACACGCACGCACAATGATGCGTACATGCGCACAAACACACACGTACACGCACATACACGCAAACACACACACACGCACATACACCGTCACCGTTCGGCAATACGCGTCCGGGAACCAGCTGAGAAACGCCAAGGCGTCGTTTCTGGACCTACAATGAGTGCCCCGAAAGTATTCTTTCGGCAACGTATACATTGCGGCGAGTTACGTCGAGCGAGAAGGCCAGCGTAAGCGCGGCGAGTTATAACTCTCCAAATACATAAATGACATAACAGCCTGCACAAACACGAATGGTCCGTGGGTTGCCACTTGTCGCGCTTGATCTTTACCAGCCACAGGAGTCGCCTTTTCGCATCTTTCGGAAATCTGAACATCTTATAGCCATTTCGCGAGTGGTTTGTGCACTGTGGCACGCAACACCCGGGCATTGTGTCCGAGAAAACGCCGCCCACCTGTCTCACTCAAGCAGCCGCGACGAGGCGAGGGGAGCCGAATGGCGGCCGCCGATCGGAAGGCGGCATTCACCCCGTTATACACCCCGTCAAAGAATGGCTCCACCCTCCAAGGGGGGCGCGCGCATCGAGGAACCCTATGCTACAGTGGCTAGAATAGGGAAGTGTGATGAGCGGCAAGCGGCGCCTACGGAGCGCATTGAAGCCGCCGCGAAGGAGCCGCGTGGGGGGCGCGCGCAGTCGTTTATACGTTGTTTGCACGTTTATCGGCGGTGAGTGGCGCGCGTTCGTCTTCCTTTCTTGTTATGCGGTCGCAGTCTGACACCAACGCTTCTGTATGCACACTCATGGCGCGAAAACAAAGTCATTGTTTCGTTCCGGGATGCACTACAGGCTACAAGTCATCTAAAAAGAAGCATGCGCTGTTTGGTGTTCCGAAGGACCAAGCTCTCTTGGCGCAGTGGCGTAGAGCCATCCCGCGTGCTGACAAGCTGCTGCAACAAAACTCCGCTGTGTGCGACCTGCACTGTGACGAGAGATACATCTCCCGACACTTCGAGCACACTGTGAACGGCGAAATAGTACGCATTGAAAGGGGCACTCCCTCAGGCGAAGCGAAGGGAGAGCTGGCGATGTTCACCAAGTTCTGCGACAACGGGGGCCTCCTTTACCCTTCGGAGAAGCTCTTCTCATTTTTAGACGCCCTTGAAATTACTTTTTCGATGTGGTTTAGTTACAAAGAGCTGCACAGCGACAGCTTGGAGAGCTTGTCTCCTGCTTGCAAAAAAAAAAAAAAAAAAAAAAAAAAAAAAAAAACGTCGCACTGGGCTGCGCACAAACGGTCCGAGCATCACCAAGGAGGCGACGAAGTTTTTTCTGCTCACCCGTTTGCATTTCTACACAAAGGCGCTAAACAAGGAGAGAAGGAGAGAGCGTCTTTCTGTGAAAAGAGAAAGCACCTGAAGCTCAGGCGCGTCACCTAAGTTTACAGCTCAAGAGAGACAACATTCTGTGGTGTGCAATGTCAACTATAAAAACATTTTTCTCCTGGATAAAAAAGAAAGAAATAAGACAGACGCGCATTCGATGTGTAACATTGTTTAAACACATACTGAGTCACTATTCGGAAATGCATTGTATGATCAGTGTGCAGAAATAAATTTTTTTCTTCCGAGATACCGCTCTTAATTCTCGTCTTCGCATTTTATTATGCGTTATCAGAAGTGGCTATAGCGAGCCATGTATATTGTTACGAATGATGGGGGGTTATTTACAGATTAGGGCTTGAGGAAATGATGGTTCGCCGTGGTAGCCATCAAGATTTTGCAAATATTGCTCACAACTGAGTTCATCGTTCTACTTTTCCACCATCCCTTAGTCACATCGATAAAACGTTTCAGTGCCGTTGCGCGCTCAGTTGGCACCATGTAGATATTTTAATTCCGTCGCGCGCTCGCGTCGGCGCCCTGTAATTCCAGAAGCTATCGTAATCACCCGGTCGTCATTTGAGGCCATGCACGAGCAACAATACACATTTAAAACGTTGCACACTGCCTGCGCGTGCGGATGATTTCAGTACCCGCGAAGCGCATTGCCGGCGCGGCTGACGTGCAAACGTGTGCCAGCGTCACCTGGCGGTTTCCTTCCAAGGCGGCACGCGCATGCCGGCGCGTTCATCACACTTCCCCTATTCTAGCCACTGTACCTATGCGGCAGCTGCTCTCACCGGCTAGAGGACGGACGTGTTTTTCGTGGGATAAGTTTTATAGACGATAGTCTTTCTTGGGATACCTAGACGGAAAAATTTTGGTCTGTCTGTCTGTTTGTCTGTTTATCGGCACGTCACACGATTCAGCTACCTGGCCAAACTTTAACCACCTGCCTTACGACCTCCAATCTTGACCAAGAAGCATGTGTTCATACGGGTGAGCGTGGGCAATTAAAAATCAAATATTACGCATACCTGAGGCACAACATCAATACCTTAGTACTATTCACAGTGTTCCTTTAAAACAAAATCTATAGATACGTAATTATAAAGATCCTAGTGTTTATTACGCGGCGCTGCTGTGTACAAAACAAGTCTCCGCCCAGTGATTTAACTTCGACGCTGTGGCTGGCTGTGGTCTACACGGTAGCGCCATCTACAGCGCTACCGGGGAACATCAACACAAGCCGATGTTCCCCGGTAGCGCTGTAGATGGCGTCCTCTTCTGTTTTATCAATGCCAGCCAGATGCGGCTGATTCATCGTAGAAGAGCGCTGTCTCGGGCAAGGCAAAACATATATGGCCGCTTGATGAAATACGACCCACTCTACAAGACATGATCAGAGAACGCAGAGAAGAGACCGACGACCAAATTTCAGCGGAGAAACGCCGGCGTCCGTCTAAGCGCGCCCGGAAAACGTCCGAAAAACGAGCCCAGCGGCTAGCCCAGCTATTAAATTGTGGTACTCATGCCGCTCATGCAGTGCAGTCGGCACAAGACTATCGTCTTTCGACGACATTTGCAGCGAAGCACGCAGATACGCGGCCAATTTTTTTCTGCATGATTCGAGCTTGCTTTTATTAGTGATATGAGTACATAAGCCACTAGATGCTTAATTGGGGTTACAACTTTGTACTGTTTCTTGTGTGACAGTCGCCTGGCTTTTTTTTTTTTTTTTTTTTTTTTTTTTTTTTTTTTTTTTTTTTTTTTGTTCGGCCACCACGTGGCTGAAGGGTACACAAGTGCTTTGAAGCATACTTGCGGAGTTCTGTGATACCTTTTGGCTTTGAGTGTATGTAATTCGAAGTGTGAACGATCTAGCCGTGGTCAAAAAGACCGTAAAGTGTTCAGGCTGCGGAATGGGATGGAAAATAGAGGTTTGTACGGATGACAAGGCAGAACAAGCGGACGCCAAGTGAAAGCAATGTGAGTTAGAGGCGAAAATGGAAATAATGATGGCTGCCCAGAATGAGCTCATGGTAAGAATCGCCAAGCTGGAGAATGCGTTGGCGACAGAACGAGAAAAAACGATGGCTATGGGAGAAAGGCTTAAGTCAGCTGAGGAAGGGTTAACGAAGGCAGTCATGGTGAACAAGGAAGCAAGCAACGGCGGGAACAGGGGGGCATCGACCCCCATAGTGGGAGACGCGAAGGGGGAAACAGGTTTGGGGGAAATGGGTGCAAGGGTCACAGGACCCAGTTTCCTCGAGGTAGTTTTGGGGATGGGAGGGAACAAAACAGCAGTCATTGCACGAGCTAGTAACCGAGGCAGTGGCCAGGTGCGGGACAGTCCAGCAGAAATGTCGGAGCACGTGATAATCGCCGGGGACTCGAATTTAGCTCGATGCGCAGAAGCAGTCAAGGAAAGGGTGAGAGGCGACAAACGAGTTTTAATAGGGACGTTCACGGGACATAGGCTGGGATCAGTGATGAGACAAGCTAGCGCAGAACTCGCAGCTAAAGCTAATGGACGTAACCTCGTGGTCATTGCGGGAGGTCTAAACGACGTCCTGAATGAAGAATCAGCCGAACTAGCGACCACATTGGCGAAAGGGGTCGATGACATGCGCGCCATTTCCCCTCAGGTGCAGATAGTGGTATGCACAATACCAGAGGTACCGGTGCGTGACGGCAACCTGCAAAGAGCGGTTGTCGACGCAAACAAAGAGATATGGCAGATGAGTCGAAAGAAAGGCATCGAGGTAGTGGAAATAAGCAGAGAAGTGCACAGGTGGGGTGGTTTTCGAAGAGATGGAATACACTTCAATAGGAGGCTTGGTCATGAGGTGGGTTGGCGACTTGCAGGACGCGCAGTAGCTTTTTTTGGGGGGCACGCGGGCCCTTCGGTGTCCAGGGTAGCGTGTAATGAGGACAACAACCAGGGGGGACTCTTTGACAGGTAGTATAGCGAAAAACCAGAGAAAAGGTAAAAGAAGGGAGAAGGCGCGTGTCGCAATTGGTTACATTAACATGCAGGGTGGCAGAAAAAAGGCAAAATGGTTAGAGATTCAGGGACAGTTAAACAAGGAACAGATAAGTGTTTATGCGGTTACAGAAACACACCTTAGAGACTTGGAAGAGCCACCACATATTGACAATTATATTTGGGAAGGATGCAACAGGATCATATCAGAAAGGAGAGGTGGGGGTGTTGGAATGCTAATTCATAGCAGAGCAAAATGGGATAGAGTGAAGCAAACGTGTTCAGGGCACCTATGGGTTTCGGGCACAGTCGGTGGAAACAAAACGTGGCTAGGTGTAGCTTACTTGTGGACGGGGAATAACTGCAGAGAAAAGAATCTGGAGATAGTGAAATGCATAAGCACCGATATTGAAGAATTTGGCCATGATGCCGAAATAATCCTTCTAGGGGACATGAATGCTCACATACATGACCTTGACGAATATTCAAACTCCAATGGCAAGTTATTGCTAGATCTCTGCGAGCAACATAGTGTTGAAATAGTTAACGCGGGGCCTAAGTGTGAGGGACAGATCACGTGGGAAGTCGGAAACAGGCAATCGAGCATTGATTATTGTCTCATGACAGAAGGAATCTATGACAAACTTAAAGAGATGAGAATAGACGAGGAAGGCATTAACAGCTTGGGTAGTGATCATAAACGCATAACATTACAAATGGGATATAAAACTGAAAATAAGAACCTAGAATCAAACTTTGGCAGCTCGTATTTAAATGAGAAACAAATAACAAATATAGCCGCAAGAGTCGAGGAAGAAGTAAACAAACTGCCAGGCAAAGACTGGAAGTATAGTGAGCTGCTACATGTAATCACGAAAGAAATAGAAAAAGAGAAGAAAACTATTTCTTGGAAAGGAAAGAGAAAGCCAAAAAGTTGGTGGAACAAAGAAATCCGGGATGCGATCGAGAAGCGACGTGAGGCATCACGGCAGCACAGACAGGCAAAAAAGGAGAAGCGGCCACAGGATGAAGTCCATGAGCGTAGCCAGAAATTTTTTTCGAGGGGGGGGGGGGGGGTTCAACCATACTTTATGTATGTTCGTGCGTGCGTTTGTATGTGTGCGTGTATATATACGCAAGCAAAATTCAAAATTTTGGGGGGGGGGGGGGTTCAACCCCCCTACCAACTACGCCACTGATGAAGTCAACCAAGTATGGGAAATATATTTAGAGCAAAAATCCATTGTGCAGAAATTAGTCAAGGCAAAAATTAAAGGCGAAAGTGAACGCTGGATGACAGAGATTCGCGAAAAGAAGAAGGCCGCGCCTAGGATATTTTGGAGCCACCTAAAAGCGCTAGGTAGGAAGTCTGTAACAATGCAACAACATATGGTAGATGAAGAAGGAAATCAATTGGAAGGGTATGAAGCGCTAGGTTACATCCGAAAGGTAACAGCCGATTCGTTTAAAAAGGTCGCCCAGGGGATTCCCCCGGTGAGTAAAAGTATACAGAAGAGTACAACCGAGGAAGATGTAGTACTTGAAAATTTCAATTGGAAGAAGGCCGAAGGAAAAATTCCTAAGCGCACTACTCCGGGCTTAGATGGGGTTCCCGTCAGCCTCATTAACGAACTAGGACAGAGCACTAAAGAAGCACTGCTGAAAGCCGTAGAAAAGTGCTTACAGGAGAGGGAAATACCAGGCAGTTCGCGAAAAAGTAGAATGAACTTAATCTATAAAGGCAGGGGGAGAAATATTGGGGGGACCCTTAAGCTTCGCCTTTAAGAGTTGAACGCGATAGCGATATCTCGTCCCTACTGCGTACTTCAATCACTTAGTGCATACTATGTAATGGGTAGTATGCTTTAAACCAGGAGAAGTTATGCGTGGCAAATGTGGGAAATGTTTTCGAACTTGCTATGCACCCACTACGTGGTGTTAAGGGAATACGCGCAGTAAGGTGTGTGCCGTTTGTAATGGGTGGCTGGCTTTAAACTATGGAATCGTTATGATATAGTCACATATTCTGACGCCCGATGGCAATTTACGCTTGTACCACGCAATATTCCTGGGATATTACATGTTATATTGCGACGCCTATATAAAGGACGCTTGCGTTTGCGAAGCATGGAAGTTATTTTCACCGCATTTCCAAGCATAGGAAGTTATTTTCACAGTATATCCAAGCAGAGGCATGGCTGTGTATATACATAAACCTCATTTGTAATAAATACCATGTAAGAAAAAAAAAAAGAGGCATGGTTGTGTGGTAGAACACCTGCTTGCCACGCAGACGACCCGGGTTCAATCCTCACTCGGACCCGAAAATCTTTATTATTTATTTTATTTGCATCTTTCTCTATTTTTCGGTCACGGACAAGATGATGATTTTTCGCTCACAACCAACGACGCCGACGCCGACGCCGGAATTTCTGCGAAACGAGCTCTTTAACGCTATCGCGTTAAAAGGATAACATTCGCTCGTATAGACCGCTAACCATTACATCGGTGCTATACAGGTTGGCGATGCAGGCAGTAAAATTAAAAATAGAAACGTGGGTAGAGCAAAATGATATTTTGGGAGAACTCCAGAATGGATTCCGAATCGACAGGTGGTTAGACGATAACCTGTTTGTTCTTACTCAGTGTATAGAAATATCAAAAATAGAAAACAGGCCCTTATACGTAGCTTATCTAGACATCACCGGGGCATATGACAACGTTAATCAGGAAATTTTGTGGGATATATTGAAGGAAGTGGGCATAGGTGACGACTGTATACAGCTTTTGAGGGAAATATACCGAGAAAATACAGTTTGTGTAGAATGGGAAGGAATGACTAGCAAGGACAGCGTTGACATTAGCAAGGGGCTGAGACAGGGATGTCCTTTGTCCCCGCTGTTATTCATGCTGTACATGGTGAGGATGGAAAAAGCGCTAGAAGGAAGCAACATTGGACTTAATCTGTCACACAAACACGCAGGCGCGATGGTTGAGCGGAAGCTTCCAGGTCTATTTTATGCTGACGATATTGTCTTGTTTGCGGACAGTCAAGATGATATACAGCGGCTGGCAGATATATGCGGAAGGGAAGGCGAGGCTCTAGGATAGGTTTTAGTGCAACAAAATGTGGATTGATGGTATTCAATGATCACGAAGACCATGCGGTCTTAATACAGGGCCAAGAAATACCGAGGGTAAGCGAGTACAAGTACCTCGGAGTGTGGGTAAATGAGGGGGATATGGAGGTACAAGAGAAAGCATCGGTAACAAAGGGAAAGAGGAATGCTGCAATCATGAAGCACAGAGCGTTATGGGGATACAATAGGTACGAGGTGCTTCGAGGGCTGTGGAAGGGTGTGATGGTTCCGGAGCTTACATTTGGGAACTCAGTGGTGTGCATGAAGTCAGAGGTGCAATCAGGAATGGATGTAAATCAAAGGACTGTGGGACGCCTCGCGTTGGGCGCTCACGGGAATACGACAAATGAGGCTTTAAAGGGTGATATGGGATGGACAGGTTTTGAATTGAGGGAAGCTCAGAGCAAAATTAGATTTGAAGAGAGGCTGAGGAAAATGAAGGAAAGTAGATGGGCAGGGAAGGTTTTCAGGTATTAAATGCGAAGCATTTCTTAGCGAACTTCGGCGACTTTGAGCGTATCTATCTATCTATCTATCTCGCCGCCTACGACTTTGTGCTCTCCTGGCCGTATCGTTAATGGGATTTATACCAAATTTGGTATGCCATAACATGACTGTATGACGAACATAAATGGCTGGTCATATCATGAAAATCATGACTAACTTGTCATGAAAAGTATGATTTACATGCCACGCTCATGGCCGGCTCGCGGCCGTTTCGTTAGCTTGATATACACCAAATTTGGGATTGAGTGACGTGACTGTATGACGAACATAAATGACAGGTGGTAATATGCAGATAATGACGTGCATGTCATGTACAACATGATTTACATGCCACGCTCATGGCGCGCTGACGGCCGTTTCGCTTGCTTGATATACACCAAATTTGGTATTTCGTGACGTGACTGTATGACGAACATAAATGCCAAGTGGTAATATGAAAATCATGACATGTCATGTGCAACATGACTTGCATGCCACGCTCATGACACTCTCGTGGCCGTTTCGCTAGCTTGAAATACACCAAGTTTGGTATTAAGGGACGTGACTGTACGACGAGCATAAATGACAGGTGGTAATATGAAAATCATGACCTGCATGTCATATACAACATGATTTACATGCCACGCTCATGGCGCGCTGACGGCCGTTTCGCTAGCTTGATATACACCAAATTTGGTATGGCGTGACGTTACTGTATGACGAACATAAATGCCAAGTGGTAATACGGAAGTCATGACATGTCATGTGCAACATGACTTGCGTGCCACGTTCATGACACACTCGTGGCCGTTTCGCTAGCATGATATACAACAAACTTCGTATTGAGGGACGTGACTGTATGAAGAGCATAAATGACAAGTGGTAATATGGAAACCATGATATGTCATGTGCAACATGACTTGCATGCCACACTCATGGTACTCCCGTGGCCGTTTCGCTAGCTT
The DNA here is from genome assembly GCA_030522465.1 of Rhipicephalus appendiculatus. Classification (NCBI taxonomy): domain Eukaryota; kingdom Metazoa; phylum Arthropoda; class Arachnida; order Ixodida; family Ixodidae; genus Rhipicephalus; species Rhipicephalus appendiculatus. Next base: position 28,133 of record JALIZH010019852.1, read on the forward strand.
GATATACACCAAATTTGCTGTTCAGTGACGTGATTGTATGACGAGGATAAATGACAAGTGGCATTATGCAAATCATGACATGTCATGTGCAACATGACTTGCATGCCACGCTCATGACACCCTTGTGGCCGTTTCGCCAGCTTGACATACAAATTTTAAGGTGAAAGCCTTTAATGTCTCATGTTCACGTCCGACGTCCGCCCGTCCGTCCGTCCCTCCAGCCGTGCCCTGGCGAAGTGCCAGTTGGGCGCCGGGGCGCGCAAACGGACGCTGGTCGCGTTGGACTTTACAGCGCTCGCGCTTTGCTTGCGTAGCGACGCTGTGACCAGCGTCTCTAATCATGCAAGGAGGGAGACGCGCGCATCACGTTCCATTCTGACCGACCCCGTCTCAGTGGGCGCAGGCGTTCGAGGAACACACTTTGGAATTGACAGGGTGTCCGTCAATGTAAACGCTGGAACGTGGATGGCGTCTGCACGATGCGCAGAGCGCGAGAATACGAACGCATGCGAAACGGAGGCAGATTGGTCTCGCGTCTCGTTGCGATTCGAGGTAAAAAATTAAGCGAACATAAGTGGCAGGTTGTAACAAGAAAATCATGGCATGCATGTCATCTACAATGCCATTTACATGCCACGCTCATGGTGCGCTTGCGTCCAGTTTGCTAGCTTGATATACACCAAAATTTGTATTGCGTGACGTGACTGTATGACGAACACAAATGACAGGTCCTAACATGTAAATAATGACATGCATATTATGTACAGCATGATTTGCTCCTTGCTGGCTGCTTCGCATCACATCGATTCCCACAGTGCGTGGGATCTGCCGGTTTTTTTGTATAGAAAAAGCGTCGACACGCAGTGGAAAAAAGAACTAGGAGGCTCACCAGTAAATA
>JALIZH010019853.1:0-30894 GCA_030522465.1 Rhipicephalus appendiculatus
TTACGATGTCTTTTTCAACTAATTTCTCCCGCTTTTTTCGCTCTTCTCTGTTAAGTTTCCAGGTGAAGTGTTTCTGGCTTCGTGAAGCGGATGTTCTTTAAACACACGTTCATTAATAAAATATGAAGGTGCCCTTATTAATTCACCTAAGACGACTCGAAAGCGAAATCCTCCTTCTTTTTCTTCTCAGTCAATTGCAGTGGCCATCTCCTCACCCCCTGAAAACTTTTCTGCACCTAACGTGGTTTTGAACTGTCTCTGCGATCCCGCCCACCTTTAACCAAACGACGACGTCGTGCGAGGCCGTCACCCTGACGTCATCGCCATATCCCAATATTCTGTGACGTCACTAGGACATAATCGCTTGGAGAAGGTCAAGTGGATTTTTGGATAGAACCTTGCGAGATATTACGGGACGTTACGAGACGTTTCGTAAACCTCGCGCTCTCGCAAAGTAGAGCAAGAGTCCCTCGGACAGGATCGCCAACATAGCCAATAAATGTTCTTGCCTTTCAAAAAGCGCCAATGAAATTCCTCTTACGATAATTGAAATTTCTACTTTTCTGGCGTCAATAAACTTGAACCTGCCTGTAAAAAGTTTTTTCTTATCTTTTTTTTTTTGTGTGTGTGTGTGTGGTGGCTTCGACAGTGGTTCTCGCTTTACATGGTGTAGCCATGAGAACATCCACGCTGTTTTGCGAAAAATCTTAATCTTTTGTTCTCCTACGGTACGAGATACGCTCGCTCTAAGTGGCATGAAAAAAAATCACGCCATATCCACGAAGTGAATGATGATGAGTGGGCGAAGCTCGATCGTTTTCATCCATGGCAGAAAGAGAATGTGTGGTCTGGAACGCGCTTATACTTCATGGCCATCAGCGTCATCGTCATCGTTATCACGTGTACTGGGTACATTCCACTATACTGGAACGCGCTTATTCTTCATGGTCATCAGGCGTCATCATCATCTTTATCACGTGTAGTGGGTACATTCCACTATACTGGAACGAGCTTATACTTCATCGTTATCACGTGTAGTGGGTACATTCCACTATACTGCGTCATCGTCATCTTTATCACGTGGAGTGGGTACATTCCACTATACGTGGCTACCTACCTACTACTACTACTACTACTACAGAGGAGGGACAGACCCGCACCCTAAGGAGCTTCGCCCCTAAAATCATCGACCTTCTTTAATAAGTATTATAACTACTGCGTAGCACCACACAACACAGTAAAATGCAAACAAAACTAAAGGCGTGAGTCCGCATGTAGACGCGGCTGCACTTTATTCTGAGGTGTAATCCCAGCCACTGCCCGGTTTTGTTCGTGGCTGGGATTACACGTTCGATCGAACGAAGTCGATTGTTTTCTGCCCGCAACAGGAAACGATAATAAAACGGGTGACGGTACGCAGTTCTCGTTCTATTAGTGGATCGTTATTTCATCATATGTAATATGCACTTCCTCTCGCCTGCGCACATCACTTCGCTTTGAAGTTTTGTTCTTTCCAACGCAGCATTATGTTCGTGGCAAGTGCGGTTGGAGAGACCACAATAACATTGCTTATAGCTCAGCCGATAGGAAGGGCGACAGTGAGTTGATCAATACAAGGCGCCCTGTTTGCTGTTTACTTTTTTCAGGGCGATGATTCAACGCGTTGTTCCACCTCCCAGTTTTTTTTTTCTTTGCTTCATTTTTGGTGTCTTTACTCCCTGTATGTGTACATATGTTTATGGATATTAATTTTTTTTTTTACCTATAAGCAAAGCTAACAACTGGAATTGTCGGTACGGTTCCATTATTGTTAAAGCATCCCAAACGACACCGACGAAGGAGACACAAGCGCTTACTCACAACTGAAAAACGGCAGGAAGGGGAAGATGGAAGCTTGCGATGGAAAAAAAATCCGTAAACAGGGCTTGTGTGCTCGAGCCGACGTTTCGACAAGTGGACTTGTCTTCTTCAAGGCTAGAACTGATTTCCTTAGCGCTACCGTGCATGTGTTCCGTACCCTCTCCTCCATCTTAACAAAGGAGGGGGAGAGGGCGACTGTGGATACGGGGATGCGGGAGTATGTGTGCGTGGGGGGGGGGGGGGGGGGGGTTTAGACGTATCGCTGAATTCCAGGTGTCAAAAGAAGCACTACTTAACAATAGTAGGTTTGAAATTCCTAGAGGGAGAGCTTAACTCTCACTGGTTTTCTTTGCGTGTGTAACATATCGAATGGATTCAAGAGCCCCTTTAGAAACGTTTAAACCTGCTGGCTGGAGGGTATTGAACTTGTGAATAAGGTATGACTCGGTATATTTTTCTGTCTCTTAAACGACTCACAACTGAGTCGTAACGTGAAGAAACATGAAAAGGTGAACTCAAACGAACTGCACTGCCGCCCTCCCGCAACTATCCCACCTTCAAGAAAGTGCCGCGAATTGCACTCAGTTTCAAGGAGACCGGGTAGAAATATTTTTGGTTGATTGCGATTTTGAAGGCACTTTTGTTTATTGAAGATATTAAGTCACTCTTATCAGCTACTTTTTTCTACTGTTGGAAGGTGTTAAGACTTCATTGTCTCCCTTTTTCTTTGTTCTTGTCTTTTTGCAAGTTGGCAAGTTTTCTACGTGGCGGCGACTGCGCAGTTCATAGGAGTTCACCTTCTTTTCATATATTCTAATAAACCTTTTAATTGCTAGTAAGCGCTCATTGTCTCTTCATTCGTATGCGTACTTCGCGCTCCTTAAATTCTAATTAGTAACCTATCACGCGTCTTTACAAATTAAAGCTTTGCGTTTACAAACTTACGTAAGAAATGCAGAACCTGGTCAAGATATAATAATGGCTGCTTTCAATAGAGCAGCTAAAGGAAGCATTATCAAGTTAATCGGCAAAAATACTACAATATTTTTAAACTAAAAACTCTGCTTTGTCATAAACATAAAAAAATGCCGAATGTTGCTGCGAGCCGCCAAGGATAATTGTCAATAGATACTAAAAGTTATCCTCTCTAAATGGCAGCATTTGACGTCAGGTTAGGGCGTGGAAAAGGCTTAGAATATTTCACTGGGTTCGAAGCGGTGCTCTACAACTGGTACGCCGTGCCTGTACTCTCCGTGGTAATATACTACAGCACATCGCTTCGCATCTCAGGGTGCTATAGAGTGCAGCTAAATAAAAGCTAGATAGTGGGACTTCGTTGCGCTTTCTTTTGGACAGCTAATCCAGTGTCTTGCCGCAGCCTATACTGTGAATGAAACAAGCCCGCTGTCCCACCGGCAGGGGTATCATCCGTAAGTGGGAATCTATGCGGCACAATCACTCGCACGTGCTGCACATCGGCACCCATGTTGGTGCCGCGGCGTCGTACATGCCCTGGATTTAATCCCCCCTGCCTCCCCGAATTCATGGTATTCCGCGCACTGTGCTACGTGGCCATGATCCTGGTGATTATAAGCAGGTTATGGCTGTCCCATATTCTTGTAAACACCCGACGCCTGCCATTGCTTTGTAAAGACAATACTTTTGTATTTTTAATGAACAAAATTGTGTCCAGTTTGAGCCTGTCGTCATCTCTTCTTATGTACGCGTCCATAAGCCGTTTTTTTTTTCATTTCTTCAAGTATGCACAAACAGGCCCAGCAACAGCATCTCCTGGAACAAAAGTAACGGTGGTTTTTAATCGATCTACATTTGTGCGGCTGTGCTGCCATAATTTTGCCTGTATAGCGGAACCCTACGCTGGACCAATTTTTTTTTCTTCAGTCTGGCAGTGTAATACCCTCCAAATTTTACTTGGTTGTAAATGTGCCGGTACATAGGATGAAGCGTCGGCAAAGATTTCTTCACAATTCCAGACGGACAGCAGAGTCTGCAATTGTGAAGCGCTATCATGTAGGGCGGTTAACTGACGACTTAAAGTAATATCTTTATTCTAGCTCATCGCTGTACTGCTGTTGCGTAGTATCGTTTTATATAGCTGAGAGACTTTCTTACTTTAGAACATAAGGTGAGCGCTTTAGAGTACTATTTGTACTCAACTATAGCAGAGCAGCATGACCCATCGAAGTCGTAGAGCAAATTAAATGTGTTTGGGAAACATACTTGACCATTCCGAGTGTTTAGAAAAAGTTTATTTCTTCGTGGTACGTGAACACACAAACGACTAAGCACAATATACATGAAACGTTATCACAAAAATGTCCAAGTCCACAGGATGTCTGTAATACATGCTACTCTTGACTAACACACACACTTATCACAACATACACAATTTACATGATGATATATGTACACAATATACATAACTTCATCAGCACGCAAGTATATATGTACATCGGATGTTATGGCGCAAGCTATTTACATAATTTCGAAGTGATGACATGAAATTTTTATATACAATAACCCCCCACGGATACGGGGACAACACCAGCCGACATATATACATACACAGAAAGGTAAATACATACACATTATGTACATGTGGCAAGCACTGTCTGATGACCTGGCTACAAGAACCAGGCCAGATGAAAAAAGCAGCTGCACACGTCCATTGACCACCGATAGGAAACGACATGACCACTGCCGTAGGAATTCTTCTTCCCCGAGGAAGAACAGTTCCTCTGACAAGAACGACAAAAGCTCCGAGTACAAGCGTTCAAAAACAGGAAACAAAGCCCGGCGGCGGTGACCCGCTGCAACAGCCTCACAGCTGTTTCGCCACAAACAAAAAGCTCCCGCGGAAATTAGAAGGTGTGCGAAGCGACTACGTAAGCATCGACCAGAAGTGACAAAACGATGAACTCCTAGGCCACGGAAACCTGTGTTCACGGCTCTCCAAAATACTCTTGCAGTTACGCATTGCTGTAGCACATGCTGGTTTGACTCTTGTAGTGGGCAATTAGGGCAAGTGGAAGATGGGACCATGCCCCACCTCTCTAGTCTGTCTCGTGTTGGGAGTACTCGCCATCCCAGGCGCCACATAAAGTCGCGGAGATGGCCAGGCAGAAAGGTTGCCGTTATAGCGCCCCACGAGACACGACTAGAACGGGCTAGACGGGTTGGTGGAACAAGAGGGAGCAGCAGAGCCGCCGTTATATCTACCACACGGTTTTCTAGGATATCTACATCAGGACAGACCTGCTGTGCGTGACGATAAAATGCTACAGCCGTTGAGTAAAATGCAGGTACGTCAAGAACATGCGGCGCGGAATTAAGTCGTGCTTCCGGTAACAGATAGCGTATTTTAGTGCCTAAGAAGTAGCAGGCAAGATCACGCGCGGGGCACTGATCACCGTGTAGCAAGCGAAGCAAGAATCGTAGAGCAAGCAACCGACAGCGAACAGACACGGATGGGAATGCGAATCCGCCTCTGTTGCGTGGTTGCCCCAACGCAGCACGACAAACCAGCTCAGTTCCACCCGACCAGAAAAATGAGCCGAGGAGGGATTGCATCGACCTAGTTACTCGCAATGGGGGTTGTACAACATGACAAACGTACCATGCACGGCCGCAAAATACAGTCTGCGCTAAGTACCTCCTTTCCAATAGAGGTAAATCGTACTGTTGCGCTTCCTGAACATGCCGTTTTACATCTTCGAGTATTGAAACCCACACGGACGCTGATATGCCGTAGTAAGTATAATCGACCCCCCAAAATGCGAAGAGTCGCTTTTTTGAAGACAAAAAAAAAAAGAACTTAGGCAGGTGTCTAGGGAACCAATGAACAAATATCGACATTTTGAAAAATTTAACGCCGCACCTGAAATATCTCCATACTCAGCAAAAAGCCGTAGGCTGCGAGACAGACTGTCCTCATTCTTCAAATACAATGTGATGTCATCGGCGAAAGCTGTCACCTTCACCGTACCACTTCCAGGTAGTGGGAGGCCTCGAACGTATGGATCATTAAGCAGTGAGCGCAGGAATGGTTCGAGACTAAGCACAAAAAGCACTGGAGATAGAGGACAACCTTGGCGCACTCCGCGGGTAACAGGAAATGGGGCACTTTCATAGCCATCAAGAAACAATGAGCTGTGTATATTTCTGTATGCGTTTCTGAGCAGCTCAACAAAGTTTTGCGAGAAGCCAAACGCCGCCATTACGCGAAATATGTAGCTGTGCTCAAGGCGATCGAATGCCTTTTCTTGATCAAGGGAAACCAAGAGCCCACGTGCTGATCGCGCTATCGTGTACGCAATGATGTCACGCGTAACAAAGGAGAGGCTATGAATCTCTCTTCCAGGGATCGAGCACGCCTGATGATGTCCTATTAAGGAAGGCATCAGGCTTCTCAAACGCCGAGTGACAACTGCTGCAAATGTTTTGTAATCGACGTTGAGAAGCGTAATTGGTCTCCATTCCTCCGGGCGAACTGACAATGGGTCATCTTTAGGAATTAACACAATGCGACCATCGCGAAAACTACCCGGGAAATCGAAGTCCTCAAAGCAGCGGCAAATAACAGAGGTGAAAGTGGCACCAATGTATTCCCAAAAGGTTAAGTAAAACTCAACTGGCAACCCGTCCGGCCCAGGAGCCGAACCACGCTTCATAGAAGACAATGCCTCTTTCACCTCATCAGCTGATGGACTTGCGCAAAGTTGTGCAGCTACCTCTGGTGGAACCTGAGGCAAACCACTAAGCATTGTTAATGTCTCAGTGGTATCATTGTGCGCTGAAAAAGTCGTACGAGCCATGTTTTCGAAATGACTTAAGAAGAGAGATCGATCGCGCGCAGGTGGCGACGCAACGGGAAGGGCGCTGGCGGCTTGGGTAATCAACGGACTCGACTGTCTGAGAAGTGAGCTTCTCGCAAAGCGCAGAACTTCGGGGTGAGCACATGGACTACGTCTGCAACGCCAAGCAGCCGCCGACAACGACGATGCTGCAATAAGGCGCTGGAAACGACTCCGTAGATCTCGCTGCCATGCGCGCATCAAAGGAGTTGGTCGATCGACCCTAAGAGCAATGCGTAGCTTTGTGGCAGTGTCTACTAGTTCTTCCGACATACGCCGCCTCAAAGCGCGCCCTTCAACTGAGCAGTGTAGACGCCACTGCACCTTAAGCGCGTCCCACGATTCCGGACCGGATCCGAGAAGGGAGGCGCGCAAGGCTCTAGACAAACTGGAGCGCGAACGCGTGTCGTGCAGAACGCGAATGTCAAGGCGCCATGGTCTCACTGACGAAGAAAAAGGAAAGCAAGCCTCGAGCGCTACTAGTCGATGATCAGAGACATAAACAGGGGATGGTGGTAATGGTGACACATAGCAAGGGACACATAAGAAGTCAGCGCACTTGGCACGTAGAAACGATCCAACCTACTGGACGATGAGCCACGCCGCCAAGTCCAGGCACATTGTGATCCATTTACTAGTCTGTACGCATCTATTAAAGAAAAGTGCTGGACAAGGCGACGCAGCTCGCGTGCGTTCCAGTCAGGTCGACCCCATCCCGGGCCCTGCACGTCAGCTCGCGTATCTAATACACAGTTAAAATCTCCGGTGAGTATCACATGCCGACCGTCAAGAAAATACACGTCCAGGTCACGGAAAAAATCATTAGAATTGGCTGCTTGGGCTGGGCCGTAGATACATAGAATGCGTAACCTGAATGACGATAGGACGCAGTCGAAAGCCAGTACCCGACCTAGTCCATCATAGAAAACGTGGTGATCTCGCAAAAGAGCTCGGTTAAAAATAATAATTCCAACTCCGCTGAAGCGAGATGTCGCGAAAGAAAAGTAACAGTCCAAGTTGAATGCGCGCTTAAATGCATGAACGTGGCCAATTGTAAAAAAATTTGTTTCTTGTAAACAAAGAATATCGCAATGTTCTGCGCGCGCTACGCTGATAACTTCGGCTTGTTTTACTGGGTTGCGGAATCCTTGAACATTTAAAGAAATGATTTTTAGGGTGTCGGCCATATTGAAATAATTATGAGTAACCTTACTGACCTGGTCGTGTAGTTCAATTCGGCACCCCGGTGTCCGGGGGGACATGCAGTGCACACGTCACACAACACATTTCGGCCCTCTAGAAGAGGGTCGAGGTTTCTTCGGCTGCTGGGACTCGGAGCGGCTATCCTGGGAGCCGTCCGAGCTGGTGCCAGTCGTGTGCGCACGCTTGACTTCTCGCGGGGCAAGCATCTCCACATCACATTCGTCTAGGCTAGGTGACAGCTCGATGCTACTGTCCACTCCAAGGCTGAAGCTGCTTTCCGACGATTCAGGTAGCGGTAGGGCTGCAGGGTCGACGTTGTCTCCACCGACGACCTTGACTGCTGGCTGTTTGTCGAGGCGCGTCAATAAAGAGTTCCCATGGCGTCTTGCAACTTGGTCGAGGAAGTCGTGAGCCTGGCTTTCTGATAGTACCGGTGTGTTTGGCTCGTTCGGCTTTGAAACTGCGTCTGACGAAACACCAGCGTCCGACTTCGGAATGTCTGAGACTACGGCGCAGTCAGCCGCTGGAATTAAAGATGCGGCCAGTGCGTCGGCCCCTACAAGCGTTTGTTTATCAGCTGGAGACGCGGGCAAACATGGCACGTTATGTTTGCTTAAAGTGGACGCCCCGTCATCCATGGTGTCCTCTTTTCTTGTCAGGGAGGCTGGCAGACATGGCGTCCTGGGGTTGGCCAAGCTGTGCGCTTCTTCCTTTTCTCTTAACGTGGCTTCCGGAGGTGAATACTTGACTATTTCTTCAGCAGCTCCGGTTTCACGTTCAGCTGTTATCGTAGGTGGCATGGTCGGAAGAGGAGGAAAGGACCCCCCCCGCAGCAGCATCCGAATATGAACGCCGTACTGGGCAGACGGTAGTGGGGTGACCATCTCCACAACGTCGGCAGGGGCGGTCGCATCCTTCACCATCGTGCCCATGGACGCCACAGCGACCACAGAACGGAGCTGTGCACTGTGCCCGATAATGACCACTGGAGCCACACCGGCGACAAACACGTTGTAGGCCGCGGTAATCGAACGTGACTCGATGGCCCGATATTCGAAGGTAGTTGGGGACGGGATTTGTGGTGCTCATTTCCATCCGAACAAAACGTGTGCCTGTGAGGACTCCGCGTCGTGCGCTCATGAAGCCAGCGTTTACAGACAACACCTTGCCGTATGGCGACAAAGCATGAACGAGGGCTTCGTTGGGGACGAAGGACGGTAGGAATAAGCAAGCGACGTTAGTTACCTGCGGGCCAACAGGAACGACGGGAATACGCTCGCCACCGATGGTCAGGCAGCCAGCGTCGACGATGAGAGTCATGGAATCCATGCTCTTGACGGTGACCTGGAAGTTCATGCCTCCCATATGCTGAACGCAGTGTACCTCGGACAGGCCAACTATTGAGGCCGTCGCGTCGACGACGGTCTCGGGACTAGTCCCCGCAGGGACAACAACATCGAAGGCTTGGGCCTTCGAAGGGGTCCACGACGCCGCAGGCGCTATGGTTATATGAGGTGAACGTCCCTGACGTAGAACACGCAGGGACGTCAACAGGATCACGCTGCCTTCGTTTCAACATTCCCACGGATGGAGCCAAACCGTCAGTCATCCCGAAAAGCCGCCCTGGGCGAGCTGGTTATATTGTGCCCTTTGGCAGCCTATCCAAACAGACCGATTCGTAAGATATACAATTAAACTTACTGCGAAAATGACATGACGTTTCAAGTTTACCCTTTAAGCGAACGACTATAAAATAAAGAAAGTGCTTGGAATGGTTTGGTTTAAATGTCTACCAAAAATTCCTCACCAAGAAAGAGTCAGATTACACCAAAAGAAGCACTTATAAGCATAACAATGAATGAATGAATGAACAAACGCAGAATCTTCTTTGAGATTTTGCGTTAGGGTAGAGCTTTATTGTAGCCCCCCTAAAACGTGGTTTTCGGCCGCCATCGACATGGCGTCTTTCATCTTCTTCCTCGCGTTCGTCAGAGTCTGGAACGGCTCCAGAGCAGCTGACCCCAGCGACCACCCAGACGCGACTTTGGCGTTAAATGCTCGCATAAGTGTAAATTCTCGTCGCGTTGTGCAGTCCTCCATGGCGGCCTTACTTCTTGTTCTATACTCGCGGACAACGTATTTTGGCAATGAAGCAAAGACTACACAGCCAAATGCGCTTATCTTAACGGTGATGAATGTCGTCCCACAACTGTGTCTGCATTTTCTGCGTGAGAGAGACGTTGAGATGCCAGGGGCAGACGGGGACGGACGGATGGACACGGACGGACGGACGGACGCCGGACGGACGTGAGCATGAGACATTAAAGGCTTTCGCCTTAAAATACACCCTTATTTTTTTTCTACATGTAGCTCGTTGAGAAAGGACGCAGCTTCTAGCACCCATTTGTATTTGGTTTACTTTTACGTTGTCACTTTACCTACTTTACTGCGCGTGCGAGAAAGTCGCGCTTTTTGTTTTTGTTTTTTTTTGTGCCCAGAACGCTAAGCGGCGTCTGCTTCGGTATGCAACGCTGATTGCACGTAGCTATCGCTTTCCGCAGCGGTGCGAAACGCGTGCCATACCAGACAACTTCGCGCACGAGTACATGTGCATGTACATGCGCACGAGCACATGAGCTCCGCCCCCCGTAGCTTTCCCTTCGTTGCCAATAAATGATGTCCGCCAGTTTAGAGCGGGAGTGTAAATGCGTAAGCATTTCTATGCCGCCACAGTAAAAAAAAATTACTGCATACTGATTGTAGGATAATATGCTGTAGTATACGAGAATTAGGGCTTGGCGAGAACGTATCGCCTACACCAGGTTTCTTCTAGTTTTGAATTTGAGTGAAAGCTTACAAAGGCAGAAGAAATAATTTCAAATTTTAATAGGTTCTTAGGTTAGCTTGAGCAGTTTTCTATTGGAAACAATCTGCAAGGAGTCACGTGGCTTTCATCATTTAAATGTATCCGCTGCGGTGGTCTAGTGGTTACGGTGCTCGACTGCTGACCCGAAGGTCGCGGGATCAGATCCCGGCCGCATTACGATGTAAGCAAAATGTTAGAGGCCCCAGCCACGCTTATAGCAACTTCAAAATAACATTCGGGCTAGAGAACATGGGTAGTCATTTTTAGCAGGCTACTTAATGCGTTTATGTTCACAGCGTTGCCAAGGCAACTAAACTAAAAGGAGTAACTGATAAAAAGAGTCCAATCAAGTCAATGAGGCTCCACCTACTACATGCCTATTTCAAGAGACCCCTGCCGCGAGCATCAAGTGTTGCCTTGCTTCATCAAGGCGAAAGCCTCAGATACCTAATAAAACGCTTCCCATGTTCTGACCCATGGTACCTACGAATTACTCCTACGAAGAGGCAGGTTAAACGAAACCACCCTTAACTTTGTTTACGTTAAACTCAATATAAACGGTTACGGTGTTGATTAATTGGTTGACAGTGGTGCATCTGTATCTGTAATAAATGAGGCTCTTGGTAAAAACGATGAAATAATTACAGGAAGAGCGGTGCAGGTATATAGTTCAGATGGGACGAAAAAAAAATTGGGAGGACCCTTAAGCTTCGCTTTTGAGAGTTCAACGCGATAGCGATATCCTGTCCCTAGAACGTACTTTAACCACTTAGTGCATACTGTGTAATGAGTAGCATGATTTAAACCGCGAGAAATAATGCGCGTGAAATGTTTTCGAACTTGCTATGTGCCCACTACGGGTCTTAACGGAATACGCGCAGTACCGTGTGTGCCTTTTGTAATGGGTGGCTGGCTTTAAACCACGATGTCGTTATGACATTCACATATTCTGACGCGCGGTTGCAATGTACGCTTGTACCACACATTATTACTGTGATATTACATGTTGCATTGTGACGCCTGTATACAAGACGCGTGGCTTTGTAAAGCATGAACGTTATTTTCACTGCATCATTTTCTTCGTTGATTTTTTTTGCTTGTAACGCACAAAAGTTTACACTATGTACAACTAACTGGCCCCTACCCTGGCTCTTCTAGCTGTCATCCTTTAAGTGGGCAAGCAGAAATAGGGGTGCGAAAGAATGAATGAAGGAGATAGTCTGTAACTACACTACAGTGTCGTGCCTACAGCGCTGTCTAAACCCAACACATGAACGTAGTCACCGAATTGTAACAACATGTCGTTCAGTCCTGCTTCTCTAAGAAACAGTACTTAAGGAAGTGAATGAATATGCATTCGAGAATGCCACTCCAAGCCAGAGGTGGGTCAGCAGTAGCGAGTGCGGAATGAACAGTGTTTGGGCTGAACGAAACCATATCTGACGGCTGAGGCGTCATTGCCGTTTTATATTTATCTCGTGTAAGAACTACGCACGGCCTTCCTTTTTTCTTTGGAACAATAGGATCACGGCGGATGGTGTGCGACGTAGATCTTGAATATTGTTTCTTACAGGTATGCAACTGTCCGAGCCTTGGTTAGGTAATAATCGTCATGTGTAAATAGTTGTAGATCTCGACCAGCAACGCCGACTTTTGATGACGATTCATGTGACACGGGGAAACACATATTGGACCAGTGTCAAAAGTGTATTTTTACTTGTGGAGTTGCCATTACTGTACAACATTGAGTACGAAGGTTGATCTGACGCTCACATGCCAACAAAATAATTTCGAAAACTTGATAGGGGTCGGGCCATCTCTTCAAGGATTTCCCGGCACCCCTAAGCAACTAAAAAGACTACGCTGTAATATGAGATAAAGTATAAAAAAAAGATCGACCCTGATTAAAGACATAACAAAAAGCACTGAAAAAAAAACAACATTAATAAATAATACCGATAGCTTTTAAAATGGTTGCGAAACTTGTTCCTGGAGACCTTCTTCGCGAAAGCACAGCTTGAAGCAAGTCCACTGGCCTTTCTGTAGAAATGTAAAATACCAGTGAAATGCGGTAATATTTGATATGCCGACGGCAGGCGCTTGTATGATTGCTCCCTGCTCTAGCGTTCCGCTTGAGGAGTCGGTGCAAAATTATCAGTGGCTGACTCTAGGTCGGGCACTTGTCAACCACTTATTTTTATGGTAATCGACTTAGAATGAAGACCCCCTCCGCCCCTCTCCCATACTACCCCTTTATCACAAATAGAAGCACGAACAGCGGTTTTCAACCGGTAGTATGGAAGAGTCGTCCGATAGTTATACAATTGCAAACAAAGGACCCTTACTTCGTTGTGTACAATAGTTTCTGAAGAGAAGGTTGTGCCATGACTTCCTAATATCGCTTTTGTTTTTGTTTCCCTGTTTCTTCTCTTCAATCGGTCCTGTGTGCTTGAGCAGGAGAGAAAAAAAAACAACCTACTCGATATAAATGACAAACCGAATGATATGAGGTCACGTCCAACCCAGGCGCCTCCAACACTCGAAACAATTGAAGGGGTGTAGAAACAGAAAACAAAAGTTGTTCTCTTTTTTTTTTACCCCCCGGTTTGATCAAATTATCCGGAGACGTACGCAAGACATTTCTTTTTCATTGTGTTCGACGCACAACTCTAGTACAGCTGAATGACGTGAGATGCTTAGTGTCTTCGTATACGTCAACCACAAATGTCCTTGTTCCGGGTGTTTCGAGAGCCGGCGCGTTTCTTCTTTTTCACTTCATAACATTCAAAAATTTGGACGCAGACGTTAACAAAATTGTTGGAAATGCAATTCTTACACAACAGGCACAATCCTGTTGTCGTCGTCTTTGTCGTCGCCGTTGTTGTTGTTGTCACACTAATTCTCTCATTAGTGGTACCACGACTTAGTTTCTGCTAACGCTGACATATTTATTCACCGCTCGAGCACTGAATCTTTCATTCACAGCAAACCTGGCCTTCTATCATTGCGGGTGACCTTTGTAATTCGTTACACATAACACTTATATGACGTCCGTGAGTCGCACTTTTCGGCGTCGTACGCCGCGGTGGTCTTACACTGAGTCATGTTGCCCGTAAAAGCTGCGTTTACACTTAAAAATTTGCAATACGGGGCCTTATTTCCCGACTGAACCACGTGGGCCTGCGTTACAACCATTAATATAATACAAGAAGAAGAAACTACAACCCATGTAAGGGTGAAAATGGGACCAAATATCGGCACTATCAAACGTTCAAAACTCGCCTTACAGCCTAGACTCAGAGATTTCAATGACGGCTAACTGCCTCATGAAAGATGCATGCGGCAGCGCCCTCCTGGCAACACCAATTGTGTGGAAAGGTGCAAAATAACGAGTGAGCGTAAAACGAAAGTATGCTAAAAAAAGCACCGCGTCTTTGACGAAAGGGGCGGACGCCTCCGTGATATTAACCCATTAAGGCCCACGGAAGAACTACTGGTCCGATTTTATTGACATTTTGCGTATTTAATTAACCACAATAGAAAACCACACGTGCAAGTTTTCATACAGTTATTTGTATTTCTTCAGGAGTTATGATACTGTACTATAAAATGTACGCTGGGCCTTCAAGATAGCAATCGGCGAGGTGACTTGATGCAAGAATGGCGAATACACTGGGCCCTTGCCAAACAAATAACAGTTATCTTGGCCCATGCAACTTAGTCAAGGACCAGCGCTTCATGAGAAGCGTAACTTCACGCTTTTGGCGACACCATTTTGGTGCATTGTGGCAGAATTCAACCAGCTTCTTGCCAGCTTCTTGTGAAAATGTCCGTATGGATAGAGGGTAATAGCAAGCACAGTGCACGCTGGAGATCTTTGATACTTCTGTTGGATACAACAAGGCGCAGTCAGTGTTTTGCTATTATGCGACTAAAGGACAATAGCCAACGCGTAGAGGGTCTGCTAAAACCTCCAGTGTGGTAGCGGACCCTTTATGCGTTGTCTGCGGCTATTTTGATCATATGGGTAAATAGGGGCTGGTGCCACTTTTTTCTCAGGGATGAAAATTTTCTAGTCATTCGCAGCTTGATCGTAAAGCTCAATCCCCCCTCATGGCATTGTTACTGCGGATGAAGAAGGAGGACAGTGGTACTACGTTTTTTTTTTATTTTCAATGAATGGCCACCACGATAGATTGTATAGTGACTCAACTGTGTAGTTTTTCGTCAGCATAGCAACTATGCTGTTGTCCTTGCCATTTTCGAAACAAATCTGCTTTCCTGAGTCAAAACAGAAGTTATCTTACCAACGTTCTTTTCGTTTCATGTTTTTTATCGTTAGCAGAGAGCATCCATTCGTACCGTCGTCATTCCCCTCCTCCTCCTAAGTTCCCATGTTAGGGTGAGAATCGGCAATTAAAACATGCAGATGCTCTCGTATATTCACAGCGAGATCTTTCGCAGCCTCATGAGTCTGAGGTTAACCGAAAAAACGGCATTCATAACAAAAAAAGCCTGCTCAATCTTAGGTGCAACGCACAACAAAAGTTACATGTATGCTCCCACGAAGTCCCACTGTACTAAATAAAGTACAGCAACATTTCATTACTCCTCACAGCAAAACTATGCACTCAATAGGCTTCTCACGCTTTGCAGGGATTTAATTGCTCTTGCTGAAGCAGAAGCACTCCGTTTTTTCAACATATAAAATATAAAACTTCAAAGTAATTCAGAAAAAGTAGTACTGACCACGTGCGTTTAACAGGCTCTCACTTTCCTAAAGTTTGACGACTCATAAAGCAGAAAAAGTATAATCGAGTCAATATTCCAAACCAGGATTATCTTGCTGCAACCTTTGACATGAAAAATTCTAATAATCAAGATCAGAATATTCTGTTTTGTATTTTCTATTCCCGAAAAACGAAGTGTACTTTTTAAAGTACAGTGGGCCCTAATGGGTTAATATTTCATCGTTGTGGGAAAACGCCGCACGAACATATCTTCTGCCGTTCGCCGAACACAAAGAAAAAAATATAAGAAGAAGAAAACAAAGAAGCTGGCGAAACGTCGAAGACGTGCTAGGGGATGGTCGGCTAACGCCCAGTGAGACAGCGACTCACAAAAATAGCGGTAATCCGATCGGGCAGCATTCACAAGAACCAAACGGCGTATGTTAGGAAGCGACCAGCCGGCTGCCAGATATCGGTGGGTTGCTGTGACAACCCCGCAAATATGGTCTCACAGAACGAGCTTTAAAGGGCCCCAAAGCCACCAACAGACGCTCACGTGCTGCTCTCCGTGCCTTTCCTCTATCGACAACAGCCCTCATGACGTCAACTGTATGATTAGGTGACGTCGCAAGCAAGAGAAGCTGTCAGTGGGCAAACGAGAGCCTGTTTTCTGCTAGCTGATGCGCGCGCTTCTTGAGTTTCCACCCTGGACGCTGCGGAAGGGCACTCGGAGAGGTGGACCATGGCCTCCTAGATTAGCCGGCGGCGCGCCGTTGCTGCCGGCTAATCTCGGAGGCCACGGGTGGAACCGTCGAACGCAGCTTAGCGAAGGAACGACCGAAACGAGGAAACGCGTGTAACTCCGCAAGCGTTCGCTCTAGGCTCATGCGCAACTGCAACGCCACGAGTTAATTTCGACCTCTGGGTGGTTTAATGGCCCTTTAATGCTTGAGCTGTGCAGGCCTGTCCTTATTCGCGCTCAAGCGGGATTGTGTCCAAGGTACCTGAAGGTTTTTCATGCGAAGGATCTGCAGAATTCACTGGTGGCGTGGTATGCGGCTAACTTGGCCGCGGTGAGCCTACACAAAATGCGGCCCTCGATAGTGCAGAGGTGACGTGCGTATTTGTATGCACCGTTTTTCAATAACTGACGCTGCCTCGACCGTGGGCTTGTCGGTGATCAGCTGTTTCTCATATGGCGATCTGATCTTTGATCCAGATCATTTCTCATTGCCCGTTGCTACATTTCATTCTTTACTGAACTGTACGAGAGGGCGACCGCCGCCGTAGCTCAATTGCTTGAGAATCGGACGCGCTATAAGAAGGTTGCCGGTTCGGTCCCTGCCGGCGGCAAGTTGTCTTTTCATCCACTATCATTTCTTCACATTTATTTGACAACTGCCACAAATAACTTCCCCTATACTTTCGTTGGCTCGGTTTTCAGATTCGTTTGTACTTAAGGTGGCGCCTAACAAACAGAAGGAGCCCTTGAAGCTCCCCTTCGTTCGGACATTGCATTCCTAAGAGACAGAAAAAAAAACATGGTAGATCCCTCCGTCATAGGAATCGGCATAACACGAAAGTAAAACATGTCCTTACAGAAGTAGTTCAATGTTTAATGTACTGTAAGGATAACAGCGCCGCTGGGGCGCAGGCGCGTGCTAGGCTAGACTGCGAAGACGATGATAACGAAGTCAGAGAATAAGAACAGCCGGCCCGCAGCAAGGGCGTTGTCTCTTTGTTCTCTCTTCTTCACTACAATGGCGCAGTCGCCGAAAGACTTTGGCGAACCCCAACTGTTACTGTAAGGTGACACGTCTTCCTGAGGAGCGCCGCGCCCCTTCCTCGATGATGGAACCCGCAAGGCGACCGCCGCGGCAAGTATCGATCCCACCACCAGCGGACGGCGTCCAGACCTCCATCGTGGTTCCGGGGAACTTGTCCGGCGACGCGGTACTTCGCGCCAACCGTGCGCACGGGCTCCTCTCGCCCAGGGACGGCGTACATGCCTCCTCGGTACCTGGCAACCTGTCGGCGCTTCAAGCACCGTCCCTCGACGGCGTGCAGGCCTCCTCGGCGGTTCAACCTCGTTTCGTCGACGCCACAGTACCAGTTCACGACCCGACACCACACGGGTTCCGCTTGCCTGGGAACCCGACATCACCCGACAGCGCCGCGGAGCTGCAGCAGACCATCGCGCAACTCCGCGTCGTGACTAACGCCTTGATAGCGTCGAGCTCCCAGCTGTCTCCTGCCGTCTTGCCAACACTGTGCGCAATCAATGACATGTTGGTGACGGCCGCCTCACAAAAACTTGAGGCCAGCTCACACGAGAACCGCCGCGCGCTCCGGCGTTCTCTCACGGAGCTTTCAGAGCAACTGGGCTGCTTGGCGCGGGCACACTTCGGATTTCCGCCCGCCGTCCCGCCAGCGCCGGCTCCCTGCGAACTACCAGTGTTTCGCGGATTCCAGGACGACGCCGACAATTGGGTGGCGGCCGTCAACACTCTCGGAGCTCGCGAGGCCTGGTCGGACCAGGAGAAATGGTGGGTGGCCACAGACCACCTTCGTGGTGCTGCCGAGGCGTGGCACAAGTTTGAAGGCGTGGAGCAACGTTCGTGGGTGGAATGGAGTGGCAGGCTCATTGCTGTTTTTGGTCGGGTTCCATATTGCCGCGATCACCGTTCCGCGTCAGATGGGACCCGGGATGTGAACCAACTAGGTGGACCAGCTCTGCCCTGCATCACCCAGCCATCTCTCGGTGACCTAGCTCGAGAGGAGCATCACCCTTACTGTTCATCTGTGCCTGGCAGCCCCTACACGGACAGCTTCGGCGGTGCAGCTTTGTCCTGCACCAACCAGCCTTCCAGAGATCAAGCTTCTGAGAAGCACGAAAACAAATTTCCACGTGTAGCCTGCAGCCCCTGCACGGAAGGCCACGCGACAGACACAAGGCACGAGCAGGGTTTCCCGCCGAGGAGCTCGAATTCCTCGTCGTTACCGGAGACCACGACCAGCTTTGCACCAGTGCCAGCACCTCTTGTGTACGGCGCGCCTTCAGCGAAGGTGCCGGAAAAGCAGATGGCACATGTCACTGTGCTCCCAGACCCACCGGAGCCGCTTCTTCTACTTCAAGAGCATTCGCTGAACGAATGCGACCCCGATCACCTCACGGTCAGCGACAAGGTTCTCCGGGACCAGCGCACGAAAGTTGCACAGCCGTCAATCACAAGGCCCGTTGACATGCCATCTATCCCGAAGAAGCGGCAACTTTCTTCTGGCATGCTGCGTCTGGCGCTTACTCCACGACACAGCCGAGGCCCCCCGCCAAATGTGTGGTTGCTAGCTGTTCACAAAAAGTTCCTGCGTGACCGAAACCGACCATCGCGGTGCAGCCAGTTTCGTCCTCCGGACACACTTCTGTCTGTCCGAAGCAAATCGCCGCGTGGCTGGGACAGGCCACCAAGATCGAGTCAGTGTCGACCACCAGAGGCGTCACCGGCAAAGCACCGAGCCAAGCTCCATTGTATCAACCGTCCACAGCGCCATAGCCAGCATCGGCCACCAGAGACATTGTCGGCGGCTCGCTTATTCGCAGTCATGGCCGAGTGTAAGGATAACAGCGCCGCTGGGGCGCAGGCGCGTGCTAGGCTAGACTGCGAAGACGATGATAACGAAGTCAGAGAATAAGAACAGCCGGCCCGCAGCAAGGGCGTTGTCTCTTTGTTCTCTCTTCTTCACTACAGTACATTGATAAAGGAGAGTTTGCACAACGTATAACGTGGATGCACCCTCGTTGACGCTTGGTGATACATCTCCATCCCACCACTAACGTCCATGACCAACGATTAAACAAACCATTGTGGTAGCTGTAGATGTTAACGGCGAGAGCAGAGAAAGAGGCGTGAAGCCAGAAGAGCGTCGATATTGGGATACAGAACTTCGGCTAAGGTCGCCATCCCGCGGCATGTCAAAGTGTGATTGAACGGTACGGTCGGACTAGAGGGAAACGCTGATCGCGTCGTGTCGCCCTAGTAGCCCGGCCGCGATTTTTCTCGGAGCGTGCGTAAGCGAGGAACGCGGTATAACAGTCACTGAAGACAGGCGATCGTCGCATTTTTGGTTTGGATGGACGCTATGAACGAGGCGGACGCATGCGCTAAGATCGCCACCTCGCGGTGCGTTAAGGCGTTGACAAAATTGCACTTCTACTGAAAACGCGCCGACTGGGACGGACGCGTAGCAAGACGCTAAGGATGAATTACTTTACTGCTCCAAGAGGGCGACACCACCCAGCTGACCAGGAGCACTGTGATGAAAGTGGTAGATATAAAAGGCGCGTTCGTAAGCCAGTCAGAGTCTGTGGCCGTGGCGCAGTGGATGGCGCAGCGTGCTCGGCACCTGTTGTTGCTCATCGAGATGTCGTAGGTTCGATGCCCGTTAACGGAACTTTTTTGTTTGACATATGATCGTTTACATTTTTCAACGTCATTTCCGTGACGGAAATACGTCATTGAAGTCTTGGTGGGCCTCGGCATAAAACACTTTCGTGTTAAGAAATGCTAGCTTTAATGAGTTTCATAACCATTCCACTATCACTATACGGCCAAAATACTAAAAAAAAGACTGTTTTCAATACAAACGTGCAAGTCATGCGTAAAAACTCACAGGGTTTCAAGAACCATCGAGCGCCATCTAAGACAGGGACAAAGAGGGAGGGAACAACATCAGCGCTGGTGTCGTTCACTCCCTCTTTGTTTCTGTCTTAGTTCGCGCTCGAAGGTTCTTAAGATGTATATGTACCAACTAGCTCGTCTTTCGGTCTAACTCACAAGGTCGCTTACGCATTCGCCTAAGACGACCAACGGGCGAAAGCAATCTCCTTCTTCGTTTTTGTCGCAGTCGATGTGCAAATTCTACCCCTGCCCCCCCTCCTCCGAAATGCTTCTGCAACTAACGTGGTTTTGCATTGCCTCCAGGATTGTAGGCATTGCAAGATTTCTCACCTCACCAGCTTTAGCACTGCCTCCAGGATCGACCCAACCTTGAAGAAGCGGCGATGTTAATGTGTTGACTTTATAATATGACGTAATATGATGTCATAATGTAGTAAAAACTCCTGGCGATGTAACGTCATGCTGATGTCATTGTTGACATAATCGCATTATGGTGGTTTTTTGCGTCACTCATGTTGACCGACCGACGCCGACGTCGGTCAATTTTCTCATTTGATAATGTGGCTGAGGCCTTCCCCTTAAAATGTATTTTTTTGCAGAACGGCAGTTTACGCGACACCTGCCACTGGGAGGTGTTGGCGTCGCTAGACGTGCTGAGCAGTGGCCACGCACCATGAGTTGCACGCTTGAGAAATCGTGCATAAAACTGTTTAACAGCCTCCATGACGTGGCCATAGGCTTCTAATCCTACGGTGCTTGGTAAGAGGCATACTTGACACACACTCTGAAAAAGCTGACGTGTTCGACACCACTTCTGCGTCTAAGGTGGCCCAATGACTACCATCGGTGCCTCTACGCCTCCCTTCCCCGGCCCTTTACACAAACTACCGCCCCGGCACCGGAAGTCATAACCGCACACTGAAGGCCTCAACTACGAGTGCTCTCGACGCATGCTGGCTATTGTGTCTGATACCCGGCCCCCCGAATGCCTCTTCAGAACAACCGTTTCCGCTTCAACAGCCATGAAAGATATAGCCGAGCTCGTGGGCCCGAGATGTGGTCAGGAAATCGCTGTCCTTCCGGTTCAGTGACTTCCGGCTGCCGAGCGAGAGAAAACTTTGCTAGCATTTGTATTTATAGCACATGTTTAATCGATAGTCATTCCACTCTCCAAACGTATTCGAAGTTGCACAGGTTGCCGCGACTTGCTTTATTGCCGCAAAACGCCAGAAATTGTGACCTCATGACGTCGCAAATTTTTTTGCAATCTGTAACGTCATAATGACTTCTTGTGACGTCATCACGTGATGATGATTTTTTTTGCGTCACGCGCAAGGAAACGCGAACTCAAACGAGACAATTTGAATACAGGCGCCCTGGCGGCAATATTTGATCACAGCGTGATGGTGACTTGCCTTTCCTGCCCATTTACATGTGCGAAGCAGCACGGCTGCTTTTCTTGCACCCCCCCCCCCCCCCGAAAGGAAAAAAAAGCCCTCCTGTTGCCCCTCCGGAAATTCCTGGACCAATAAAAGTTTAGCAAACTGTTTGGTTGACGATACTGTTGCCGATGCTCTTCGTGCACTATTTCCGGTGACACGAATTGCATGGAGAAAGTCAGAGTCAGGAAAGCATGCATGTGGAAGGGACCCTAATACGAAGTGATATAAATGTTTCAGGAAAAGTAAGACACTTCAGTGCAGTCAGCAAACAAAGGAATAGCTAGAGGAGAGATTTATGCAAACATCGGGAGAGGTCGAAGTTTCCGGGGCACTCTAGCTTCAGCTACAGCGTGGAATCGCGTAAGCCTGTGGCGTTGACCCCCTGCAGGGCTGTCGTGGTGTATTTTTATATGTACATAAAACGTGGGGAAAGCTTCATTGCGAGAAGTTGCTCTCAAGTCAACGTCGATATATGCCTGCTGAAGTAGCATTTTGTATATTTCTGCAAGAGTACCCCCTTGCTCTGCGACAAAGACTCGTGTTTACGACATGCGAGGCTTTAGCGCTATGCAGCGAGAAAACGGGCGCGGATCGGAGTATAGGTTTGACTTATCTAAAGGTGTTTCGAGATTGTGGTAATTTATTCACATTGGGAGAGCTTTTTAAGCGGGGCCTGCCTAGAGCTGCGCGAACCACTTCGCGCCGCTCTACGCTATAACAAAGAAGAAAGAAGAATGAGCTTATGTCGGCCTTAGTACCTTGGTCGAAAGATTACGCAGAGATGCTTTGCATAAAACGATGAGACACGCGCGTATAGAAAGAGGCATCGTGCGTGCTACTATAAAATAAGACTTCAAGCCGAATCCTGTTTATCGCGATGCATTCTAAGCAAAATGCCGTCGGCTATGTTTCGTGAAGGTTCTAGCGAGCGTAACACACTCCGCTCCACCCTTCCCTCCCGCCCCCCCCCCCCCCCCCCCCACACACACACACGCACACGAAAGACATGTTAGGCTTTTTGCGAAGTACGATTATGGACTCGCAATGAAGCAGCTAAGACTACACTTTGTATGCGCTGCTGTGAGCATGTATCGCAGTGAACGCGTCGTGGTCTACGCGTATGGCTGGTGTGAGAACGTTGCTGCATATATAGTTTCACCGCCTCCAAGCTGATGAGCGGGGAGTAGAAGGAGACTGAATGCTACAGTGGCAACAGTGTGTCACATGCCTTAAGCCTCGCAAAGTAAAATATAGTGGTACGTCGAATGAGTTACGGGTACAGATGTGGTTTCGCCATGCCACTATAGCCCTTTTCGGGGTAGCACATGTGCTTTCAACTCATCACTGCCGGATTGCTTAAGTTACTTTAGCTTAGCTGTATTGCATTGTTTAGTGGTTGTCTGGGTGATAGCTGCTAAATGAGGCAAGCAGCGGACCACAAACGCCGTCAACGTAAACAGCAGGCACCGTCAACGTACTACGGTTATTGCGTCGTTTTTATTCACCTTGGGCCATGTTTCTTGAATAACTGAAATCCTTTATTGTAACCTGGTTGAGCAGGACCGCGATGCTGTTCAATAAAAAAGGTGGTGAAAAATTTATCTGCTTTTACAATTTCATTTACATTCCCACTCTCACTTTTAGTGATATTAAAAAATGATTTTTCAGTTCCTTAAGCGCATGACATCTATAGGTGTTTCGAGAGTGTGGTAATTTATTAACATTGGGGGGACTTTTTGATGCGGTGCCTTCCTACAGCTGCGCGGAATGTTCACGCAGCTCTACGCTATAACAAAAAACGATCTGCTTACGTCGGCATTAGTACTTTGGGCGACAGATTCAGCATAAGCCAAGTTGCAACCCCCGTAGCATCTCGTTGCTGTGCTTTAATGAATATTTTTGCTAAGAGTTATAACTATTGCACATAAGTTTTTGCTGTAAAATGAGCTATTTAACTTATTTCTATGTCCAGGTAAAGTTGTCACCAAAACCTCATCTTCACTTCAGTGCGACAAAGTTTCTTCGGTCACTTCCCTTCCGCTTATCGTCTGTACTCGAACAAAAGAAGTTCTTCGAGAAACTCTCACATACATCCTCAGGCAAGCCATGCCGAATTGCTGCATTCGCTATCTGCACCGAGACAAGTTGCAGCCGTTAGCCAAGAAACGAGGCAAAATAACTTTCCCGACAGGACAGAAACATAGATAGGGCGTAAGTGGCGACGAGAGGACATCGTCTCGACATCGACTTCCTGAGGGAGGCAAAAGAAAAATAAAGTACAAAAAGCTTTCCAAGTATTGTTGGGGTGTCTTTCGAAACACTCCCGCCTTCGTTCTTTATTACTCCGTGCCGTTATGTTGATGGCCTCGCGCACTTCGGGGTGAATGGAATCGAACCCGACCCCGGGCCATACTGAATTACGATGACGTTCCTACGATCGCTCTGCACCCTGCCTAGGTCTGCGTGAGTTTGTCTAACGTATATACAAAGGGAAATTGCGCAACATGGCACGACTGTCGTTCGTTCTGGGCTGTTGCTTTCAGGATACCTCTGAGTATCGCACTTCCTTCTATTCCCTTCTTTTTTTCCAGGGCGCGTGATCGGCAGATCTCTTCGCGGTGCAACTTAGCCGTCGTCGGTCGGGATCTATTCGGGCATTGGTGTTTTAGATGTGGAGCATCTTATGGCGAAGCTTAATCCGGTGGTGGTGGTGTGCCGCGTGCCCACCCTTACTGCGCATGCGCAAACCCTTTAAAAAAAAATAAAAATAAAAAACCTCCTCTCCCCCCTCTCTCTCCTCTAGGCATCCCTCCCCGCGGCAGCCACACCCTCACTGCGCATGCGCCTCCCCTCCTCTCTCCCCTCTTACACTCCCCCCTCTCTCCTCTAGGCATCCCTGCCTGCGGCGTCTACACTCCCACTGCGCATGCGCCTCCCCCCTCTCTCCCCTCTCCTACGCTCCCCCTCTCTCCTCTACGCATCCCTGCCCACGGCGTTCACACTCTCACTGCGCATGCGTGTCACCCCCCTCTCTCTCCTCTCCTACGCTCCCCCCTCTCTCGCCTCGCGATGCCGACGCAGGCAGCGTCTGCAAGCGAGTTTCTTGGTTGAAAAAACCGACTGCTCGCGCTGCACAACCGTTCACTGGCCACCCCGTATATATGTCAATGGATCTTGACCTCCAAGGTGGTGCCGGTGAGAGATTTCTCCTGTGCGTTGTTGAACAATAAAAATTCGCAGCGTGCGCGTTAACTAAAAGCGGAGTGCGGGTCTCTGTGTCCAGTCGGAATCTTCTGTCTCTCATTGCCCATTAGCAGCGATTGGCATGTTCCAGTAGGAAACACTGCTCCATCACTGCCTGCTTTGCGCCTCCCCAGTTTTCTCTGCTGCGCAACGCTGCGATGAGCGCCAGCGTCAACGCCGCCGCCAGTGTAAGCGTTAGCGCCCACTGCTTCACATCTACACATGGTTCCCTTTAGCGGGAGATGGTGTAATTTTTTTTATGCGTTGTTCCGGTCTCCGGATGCGGTGCTTTATAGGAGATGGACACAGCCTTCGTGGCTATGGGTCGAGATCCGGCGCGATCCTTGGCCTATAGCACAATTCGCGAGAGTCGCTTTCGCTATACCCTTGGGACGCAATTACGCTCCCGTATCGTTCTCTTCACAGCACTGCAGGAAACTGACGTCGTCGAAGTTTGTGTGTGTGTGTGTATGTGCGTGCGTGCGTGTGCGTGCGTTTGTGTGTGTGTGCGTGTGTCGTGTGTGCGTGTGTGTGTGGGTGTGTGTGCGTGTGTTTCTGTGTGTGTGTTTGTGTGTGTGTGTATCTGGGTGTGCGTGCGTGCGTGCGTGCGTGCGTGTGTGTGTGCGTGTGCGTGCGTGCGCGATCGGAGTACATGCCTTCCTGAAGTCGTGCGTTAAACCTTTGTGAGGCGTCCGCTGCGGTGATAAAGTGCTTTACGGCGCTTGGCTGCTGACTGGAAGGTCGCTGGTTCCACCCCAGCCGCGATGGTCGCTTTTCAATGGAGGCGATATGCCAGAGACCCACGTACTGTGCGATCTCAGGGCACGTGAAAGAACACCAGGTGGTGTTGTTTAATGACATAATTATGAGGCCCTCCGCTACGTCGTACCTCATAATCATATCGTGGTTTAGGCACACAAGACCATAGTTATTAGAATTAAACCTTGCAAGCATTATATTCTCTAAATAGTTTACGCCATTAATTAACCTAATGATTATTCTCGAGGAACAAACTGGGTAGCCTTGTTCTCGACCTATAAAACTTAGAGAGAACGTGATACCTTCAACAAGGTTCTTTGAACCATGCGTACACAATGCTGGGTGCCATCGTTTACTTCTTCACAACTTCGCTGTTAAGGTAAGCAAGTGCTGTTCACTGAAAGCATCACGCGTGATATTGTTAGCAAAGGTGGTAAACGTGTTAGAAGGCACCCGCATTGTACGCTTTCCTTCAAATCTTCTCTCAGCGTCTGCGGGGTTCGAGAAAGTTCATACTGAATGATTTATGGTACTGTATTCTGTATCATAGCTTGCGTGCCGAAGCTTTTCCTTGAACCACACACGCTGAACCATCGCACAAAGTGCGTTGTAGCACGATCCGCTCGCTTTACCTTCATTGCATAAATCTGCATACTAATGACAACCGGAAAGCACTTTCCTGCTTCAACACATTCTTTCATTAACATGCTGCCCCGTCAACTAAAAAGGCGACGACATCGTAAAGTATGTGCCTTAATTACTGTCAATATCACATGATCGGTGATAGTGTAAGCCTTCATTATTGCTAAAACAGAAGCGTAGAATAAATTACTTCTGCTACCATTCATAGGATCGTATATAAAGACCGACGCGTCGTCGTTAATGAACCTGAAATGCTGCCTTGATCGCAAGAAGTGATATCGGTATCCCTTCCAGTGTATGTTATCACGTTGCTTTGCATTCTCAGAGTTCATTAAGGCTGGCGCTGTTTCTCTAAGGCGTACGGCAAAAATATATGCGATAAAAGGAATGACCATCAATCTGCGGTGTAAATCGCGTTTGGGTTACAACGGCATGGGTGTAAAAAAATGAAAATGACATGTCGACAGGGAACTACGGAGATATTAGATAGCGTAATCAGCATATGAGAGAGACATGTAATGCGAGTGAAACGCGACTTCGGGCTAAAACATTTTATGTAATTTCATCACCGCTTTGAGGGTGCATACCGCTGCTACCAAAACATAGATCGTTTGTAATTACTCTTAACGTATTGAAAAAAAAATCGTTCCTCATATGGCAACAAAACGGAGCGTCATACGTAGCGGAGGTCAAGAAGTTAACGTACGAAATTCTACACACGTTGTGAAAGCTCCTCAACAAAAAAAATTTAAGCGCAGTCATAAAAAGAAGCTTTAATTTTAAACCCCGTTTATAGCGGTGTGTCAAGATGCAAGAATGGGTCCACGAAGGTACGAGTAGGCAAGAGTGGGGCAGAGAAAATTGAAGGACACTTTGTACATTCCAAAGAGTGTACGGCGAAAGCGTGTGGCCATTCGACCGACTATACCATGTCTTTTTTTCTTTTACACTCTCAGTGGGATAACACACAAACCGAATGTGTGCGTGTTTTCTTGATTAATTTTTTACCGCGAATCGCACCGAGACGCGAGACTAATCTTCCTCCGTTCGCATGCATTCGTGTTTTCTCGCACTTTGCCCTTCGTACAAACGCCATCCGCGTTCCAGCGCTTAAATTGACGGACCCTTTGTAAATTCCAAATTGTGTTGCGCGAACGCCTGTGTCCATTGAGACGGCGTCGGTCAGAATGATTCCAAACGCTGGGCACAGCGACGCTACGCAAGCAAAGAGCGAGCGCTGTAGAATCCGACGCGACCGGAGTCCGTTTGCGCACCCCGGCGGCCACCTGGCTCCGTGCCAAGGCTCGGGCGTACGGACGTACGGACGGACGGACGGACGGACGGACGGACGGACGGATGAATGGACGGACGGACGGACGGACGGATGAATGGACGGACGGACGGACGCCGGAAGGACGTGAACATGAGAGATTAAAGGCTTTCGCCTTAAAAAAACAAACAAGCTTGAACATACTGTTGCGTGAGATTACGTTGCGTCGCCAATTTGCATCGTTTTGTTTGCACGAAGCTCACATTACTCTTTAAAAAGTTACATAGCTATACTAGCAAATGTGAACTTACATCCCGATTTCAACATACATTACTAAAACGGAAATATGTATCGTTCACAGTGGTAGGCGTTGCTTGGTCAGCTTACATTTGTCAGCTATGTTACGATTTACCAAAGTTGCAACAGAAACACGTAACAGGAGATTGAGCTTCCATTCTCAATCTCCTTTTCACCACAGGAGCAACTTGAGGTGCATACAGGTGGCCCACCTCCTTCAGAAAAAAACTTGGAGTACGCTTGACCTTCGCCTTCAATAGCAGATACAGCGTAATCAGGCCCAGTTTCCATCGCCTTAATTGTCAATCGCTAATATTCGCTTCACTTGTCTGTAGAAATCTCAACCGCGCCACATGGAATGAAACGTTTGTGTACGTAACATAGGCCCTTTCAAACTTCCTAGACTGTCCAGCGTAAGCATAGTTGCGAAGGGCCCCCTATGCCCTAATACTTCCATTTGCGAATTGGCGAAGTACCCACTACGTTTCCGTAAGGCAGCACGCGCACATACGCAGCTGCACACTCTTTTAATGATGTTGCTGATAACGATGATTAATTTTGCCCGTGCGCTTTCTAAAGCAAGAAATCGCTGCGCAATTCAGATGTTTTGACGACTGGTGTTGTTTTATGCTGTTTCCATCCAATATTACATGAGTTAAGGAAACTCCTCGCAGTATATGACATTGGTACACGGTTTTCTTTTTTTTTTTCCAGAACAGCTTCAAGCACAGGCGTGGCTATGTGGTAGAAAACCTGCGTGCCACGCAAACGTCCTGGTTTCGATTACCACCCTAACCAATGATTGTTTTATTGGTTCTTTATTTGCACCTATCTGGAATTTTCCGTCACGCAAAACGTTGATTTTTCGCTCACAACAAACGACGCTGACACCAGAATTTTCACGAAACGAGATCTTTAAAGCTATCGCGTCCAATATAAGCAATCTTGTTAGATTTTTTAAGAAATACAGCGCACAAAAATGTAGTAAAAAAGAGAGGCAAGACACCGCTGCACTCATAACCCTCTCTTTTTGTCAACGTTTTTTTTTTTAGTGATATTTTCTTCAAAAGTCAACAAGCACCAAGTAGCCCAACTTGCCATCAACTTGCCATTTTGTTACAGTCTATTTCGTGAAAGCCTTGATTAATCAATTCAGTTGGTTATTAGTTTTGTCGCGTTTACGCGAACAAACCGCATTTCCACGAGATTCATGACACAATATTTTCTGACAGCAAAGTGAATAGAGCAGAAAAGCGAGACGCCCATGGGGAAAAAAAATGCTTGCGTTTTAAAATGCTGATTGCCACACTAGCTGACGAGAGAACGAAAGCCGCATGCCCGGGACCACGGTAAAACAGCTGCATGCAGAACGTAAACGCGTGCCTTTCCGAGCGACTGAATGGCGGAGCGGGAAATTAGGAGCAAGCATTCAAGAGTACCCCACACAAAGTTTGTTTGCTTTCCTGCCAGTTTTTCCGTCCCAAAACGCGCGCCCGCCTATAGCAATATTGAGAGGGCGGGCAACGTTGGTCCGGGTGTAAACAAGCAGCGCCCCGCTAACGTCAATTCCACGAACTCTCGTTCCGAAGTTCTCAGTGAATAAGTAGTGTGTACTCCATTATTTCGTTTTCGCTCCTGGAAAGGACACGCCCTACCACTCAACGTTAACGTCAAAAGAACAAAAAATTCCCCATCTCCCGCTAAAGGGAACCATGTGTGGATGCGAAGCAGCGGGAAGATAATTAGCTTGAGCGGGAGGAACGTCGCCGCTCTCATTTCACGGCAGTGGTCCGGGCGCTCATCGCGGCGCTGCACAGGAGAGAGAATGAGGCGCGCGCGCTCCGTCATTTTCATACCGCGGAACTACCGTGGCGCCCCCAGCTGTCACACCACCCGTCGTGCACGCCGCTCCGTAGAGGATTCCTAGAGGAAAGGACGGGGGGGGACCGTAGGAGAGGAGAGAGAGGGGGGAGAGGACGCGCATGCGCTGTGGGGATGTGGGCGCCGCTCCGTAGAGTAGAGGATTCCTAGAGGAGAGAAAGGGGGTGAGCGTAGGAGAGAGAGGGGGGAGGGGACGCGCATGCGCTGTGGTGGTGTGGGACGCGGGAAGGAGGGACGGACTAAGCCCCCTCCAAACACATGCAAGCAAGATTAAGGAATGGGGTCAACCTGGGCGACAGACACCACCTGCCTAGCCATTGCTAAGCAGCCTCTCTGTGCTCTCGGCCATGACTCTGATGACTGTGTTAGTGTTGACGGCCTTCATATATTGCTACAGTGTTCTGGTTCGCATAATCGGTGCTTCCCTACTTCATGAAAGTGGCCGGACGCGGGACGGGGGACGCGGGACGCGGGACGGACAGAGCCGCGAGCATAAGATGCTTCGCATCTAAAACAGGATCGAATTCGCTAGGAAGCGTTTGATGTTGCCTTGCTCAACTTCGAAGCCGAAGCACAAGTATATC
Organism: Rhipicephalus appendiculatus; assembly: GCA_030522465.1. Taxonomy (NCBI): domain Eukaryota; kingdom Metazoa; phylum Arthropoda; class Arachnida; order Ixodida; family Ixodidae; genus Rhipicephalus; species Rhipicephalus appendiculatus. Next base: position 30,328 of record JALIZH010019853.1, read on the forward strand.
TTGTTTTGGGCAAACAACATTTTGATCTGATCGCATCGGGCTCGTTCGTGGTTTGGACGCCGCTACAGCCTCAGGACTCGTGAGTGTGTCAGTGTTTTGCGAGACAAGAAAGCGGCCAAATGAGAGACAGTCCTCCATCGAGTGCGGCTTAAAGCGGAGTGTGTTTTCCCCTGTCGTTTCGTGGGCTGTGTGTAAGACCAACACACACGGCAGAGTTGAGTGCTTTTCCGTGTCTCTTTAAATTCGCGGTTTCGTGTCGGTCGCAGCTTTGCCTATTGTTTCACTCCGGCGGAAACGGTTGTCGCCATAGTCCTCACATGGAGATGGCAGGTAGATCAATATTTTGGACTAGCACACCTATAAAACGTGGCGGTGAAGTGGAGATAAACATGCGTGTTTCCTTACTTCAGGAAAGTAACTTAGAGCCTCGTAGCAAAAAAGCGAACTTTTTTCTCTTTGGTGGAGCCTGTTTTTGAGATGCAGCTTTCAACCGACTCACCATCTTGCATTATAGTCAACAGTTATCCGAGACACGATACTCGCGCTTTACTATACGTTGATTAGCTT
>JALIZH010019854.1:0-30929 GCA_030522465.1 Rhipicephalus appendiculatus
TGCAGAACGTTTCTGATTTTGCCCCCGATGGCCGCTCCTGTACGTAGCTTTTAAATACGATAATCTTTCTTGGGATACCTAAACGGAGAAATTTAGGTCTGTCTGTCTGTCTGTCTGTCTGGGTTTCTGTTTGTCGGCACGTCGCACGATTCAGCTACTAGGCCAAAGTTAAACCCCCTGCCTTACGACCTCCAATGTTGATCGAGCAGCATGTGTTCATACGGGTGAGCGTGGGCAATTAAAATAAAATATTACGCATACCTGAGGCACAACATCAATACCTTAGTACTATTCACAGTGTTCCTTTAAAACAAAATCTATAGATACGTAATTATAAAGATCATAGTGTTTATTACGCGGCGCTGAAAATGCGCCGCTGTGTACAAGACAAGTCTCCGCCCAGTGATTTAACTTCGACGCGTCGTGCTGCCACCTGGCAGCAGCATAGTTCAACACAAGCCGATGTTCCCCGGTAGCGCTGTAGATGGCGTCCTCTTCTGTTTTATCAATGCCAGCCAGATGCGGCTGATTCATCGTAGAAGAGCGCTGTCTCAGGCAAGGCAAAACATATATGGCCGCTTGATTAAATACGACCCACTCTACAAGACATGATCAGAGAACGCAGAGAAAAAGACCGACGACCAAATTTCAGCGGAGAAACGCCGGCGTCCGTCTAAGCGTGCCCGGAAAACGTCCGAAAAACGAGCCCAGCGGCTAGCCCAGCTATTAAATAGTGGTACTCATGCCGCTCATGCAGTGCAGTCGGCACGAGACTATCGTCTTTCGACGACATATGCAGCGAAGCACGCAGATACGCGGCCAATTTTTTTTTTTCTTGCGCGGAGTTGCGACGTGTTGCAGTGCTTGTTTTTATAATTGTGGATGCATTGCTTCTATTGCTTTACACATTACGTGAAAGAACACCGTGTTTCATCTTCTCGCGTCTCATTCCATTTTAATCAATCTGCGAACTCGATCACGCGGCCTGGATCCAAGGCTACGGCGGCCGAAGTTCGAGGCTTGTGTACTTAGATATTTCGCAAATTCGAGAATTCCAAGTCTTGAAAATTAAACCAGAGTCCCCATCTGTGGCACACCGCTACATCACATCGCGATTTTAGCGCGTTGTATCTCAAAACATATTTTTCTTATCAATAAGTAATTGTTACTACGAATTACCGTAGTTGCAAGCATAGTCTGCGAAAGTTAACGGAAGCGCTACAGGTTTTCCAGAACGCGAACACTCATTAGGAAGCAGGTTCGATAGCCCTCAACCATAGCAAATTTGGATGCTGGACTAGAATGAAACATCGATACGTCATGGGAAAAAATCACGATTTGTAAGAATTACGCACGGTTATCGAAGTCCTCCCACCACAGAGCTCATCATGGTTTGTTATTTCGCTTTGCCATCCTAGAGCACGTGAACCCGCAACATCTCAAGATTGCAATGCAACGCTCGTGTAGTTAACAAAACACATTGCGGGGCTATCAGGTGACGTACATTTTTGTTCCTGAACGTTATCCAGCGCAAATTTTTGGAACTGCGTAACACATCACAGGACGACTGTGAAAAAACCGGAACAAAACCGTTTTTTTTTTTTAACAACCGAAGACTTATTTTTTTTCCCGCCATCTTGGAGCCAAACCAGAACCGGAACATCTCAGAGGAACCATTCCGAACAGGTTCGAACCTTGGTTCCGACCTGCATTTCATTTTCCCTTCATAGTTTGTAGCGCGGGGCAAGCACGGTATTGAAACTGTGTAATTTGCCGTGCTAGTAAAAGATCTGGAAAAGTAACGAAAAAAAGAATGTACTTCGTTCGACTGACGACAGTGGTACAAAATCTGACAGCTGGCGCGCCGCGGCAATCCCGTCTGCGTTTTCTCGTGGCTGCGTTCTCCTAGGTGACCGGCGCCGCGACGTCTTGGCGCCGCCGCCGCCGCGGCGACGGCACGGCGCGTCAGCGTTGCCGCTCGCCCGCTCGCCTAACCAGGGTGTCTGGTTGCGGCGTTGCGGCTCTACCGCGCGCGCGCTGCTCCTCTGGTTGCGTCTTACCGTAGCGCGTGTGCGAAAGACCTTCGAAGGAAGCAAATGGACAGGGAAAAGAAGGCAGGGAGGTAAGGCGGAAGCAAGAAGTGGCCCTTCGCGACCTGAAACATGTCACGACGCCAGTGCCGTTCGTGGAAAGAGTTCACTTATTTACAGACGATGTAAAATGCGGTTTGCATTTAACTGAAATCTTAAATGGTGTTGCGTATTATGACTCTGAAAACGCGGCGACGCATGGCTTCCCATTATACCTGAATACAATAAGCAGCGGTGTACTCGCACCCGCGCAGTATTCAAAAGCTCATATTTGATTTTTTTTCCTTCTGTACCTTGAAATACATATGTTTAGTCGGGACATTGAGTTACGAAAAGTTTTGGAGCTGGTCATAGTGCCAGAAAACGGACATCATAATTCGCAATGCCCATTGACTGTCGCGCCGCCAAGCGGAATTCAGGAGCGTCCGCTCAGGGATGATCAGTAGACGACACCATGGCAGCCCTACGCAGTCGCTCCCTTGTTCGGCTCTGCTAGCTTCAACGCGTTAGCAGAAAACAAAGACTACGACTTTGCATGTTTCCTGCATCAGTGAACAAACCGGGCCCACCGTGTCACGATAAATCTAATTCGTTCTTGCGAGACGCGAAATTTTCGTGAAAATACGTGCCGACTCGCGCTTTCAACCATGACCCACATCGTACACATATCAGCTTCGCGAGATTTTGTGCAGCCACGTAGGTTAGTTAATCGCTGGTTAAATGCTGTTGTCTGACCTTTTAAGTTGAAACTCACCTCGTTTTGCTTGTATATAGCATTCATCAGTGCTTTTGTAGCGCATGAATTTATAACATTGTACGCGGGAATTCTTGCGAGCTCGCGATAGATAACTGAGCAATGTCAAATTGGCCAGCGCTGCGCCGCTTCTTTTTGTGCGTTTGTTGATAGAGGGCATCACTCTGGAAGCGATTTGTTTGTTGACCGGTGTAAGAGGAAAAACTTCTGCGCGCCCAGATCCCACGATAACGTTGTAAGGCGGACTAGTCGAAGTCGTTCGGCGGATGAAATTCTTCACATTGCTTTCAGCAGTGATGTTAAGAGAAACCATCTTGACGACGACGATTTTTCACTGGACGTGGAAGTTTCACGCTCGTAAGTCACTTTGATTGTATTTAACGTATAGTGTCCTTCAGCGGGATCAAAATAAAAACATAGTTTTTCTTGTGCATTGCGCGCAGCGCAATTATTGTGATATTATCAAGCGCCGCATGCCGCCAAAACGCTCGAACTCGAACAGGGAAGCGAAATGGTTAGAGCGATGAAACGTGCAGTCACAGCCGCAAGCCTCTCGGCTAATTTCTTACTTCACCGGTACCTTCCGAACGGCATTGTTGTTCGACGAATTTTCCCAACGTCGATGAATTCGGCGTTGTAAATAGCACACGTGTGCATCCTTTTCGATATTCATGTTTGGATCGTGCTGATCGAACCAGCAACATCCGAGTGCATTGAATTGCGCACGGCCAGAGTCTGAGCATGGCTGTGACAAAAGCGCTACTGAGTGGCATGTTAAATACTGGTGTTCATTTGAAGAGGCGACTCCGTATTGTGTTCCTGCCTGCGCAAGTAATGACGGAGTAATATGTTTGCAAACTATGACCACATTAAACATCGGTTCCGTGCGGCAGCGATGGCGCTACTCGCTCGCGGCCTACTACTGCGGCAAATCCGTCATGCAGCCTCGGTACACGCTACCTCGGAGTGCCGTTCAGTTCATACGTCAATTCAAGTTCATGCGATTATCTGTAACACGCACAGGATTTTGCAAAGCATATGGTTCATGCACGCGGTAACTGAGATGAAATATAACCTCTCACACCGCGGCTAATAATTAGGCGGCGACCTTCCATGATTTGGGAAAATATCTTGGTCTCATACTCATTTCAGTGCAGCTGATGACTTCATCCGGTGAAAGTGGCACGGGCCGTACGTCCGGGCGTCCTATCTGTTCATATGCTAAACAAACGGGTTGACCACCCTTGGGTCGCCATCTTGAATCGTACAGCGCGCCACCTATAGTTCGTGGCCATTGCGAATAGTGAAGGAATGAAGAGAACGACAAGGCACAACCATCATCACGAAAGAAAGGCACCACGAGATCGGCGCTCGAGCTCCGCCATGTTCTTCGCCCTGTGTCTTTTTTACAATCGACCAGCTGTTCGTTAGGCTCGCCCAATAAACCTGCTTACAATATATATATATACTCACAGTCACATGTCAGCCCCCTCAAACAAAATGTCTGGCTACGCCACTATCGGCTAGTGCGACGCATACAACTTCAGTGAATGGCGCTTAAGTATACGATGGACGTTAACCCGAGTTGACGCCTGTATCATAGGAGTATATATTAATGTTCATAATGATAGACTGCCAACACTGCGACAAACGATTGACGGTTCAACAACATTACGCCTGCATAGTCTTTTTCCAAAGCAGTTTAGAGACCTGGTGTTGTTTTGTGGTTGAATACTTGATTGCCAGGCAGAGTGCTTCGGGTCGATTCCTGCTGAGACCCTGATATTCATTCTTTGCAGTCTTCGGGTCAGCACTGCCGATGTCAGTTTTCTGAAAACGCTCACCTTTATATTACCAGTGTTTGTTCTCGCCATTCCTAGGTATATACAAACAGTCAATCACCTGTGGCGCCTACCCGCATGCCGCGGCCCGTTGTTTAGAGGTAAGTGCCACACGTGCCTGGAAGAAAGGTTTTGACGACGTACACGACGGGCCTTTCACCTTATTTATGTCATGTCCAGCCAGACATATTCGTCAAACCCTGTTACCCTCGCATGCTAATTTTGGTGCACCCCAGTTCAGGAGGCGACCACGAGAGCGCCCAGACCTAGGCGGATAGATAGATAGATAGATAGATAGATAGATAGATAGATAGATAGATAGATAGATAGATAGATAGATAGATAGATAGAAATGCTTAAAGTGCCTGCAGTTCGCTAAGAAATGCTTCGCATTTAGAAGAAACGCTATACAAATATCATGCAATGAGAGGAGTCTACTTCAGACATGTATTGTTGCGTGGCAGATGCGCGGAGTGCCGCCATGTGTCAAGAAATGTGAACTGCACAAGTAGTCAAAGATTGATGTATTGATCATCATCTATGTATTCATCATCACCTGCAAGAACGTCAACAAAGTGAGCAGCGTAGGCTCGTCCGTTTCCTTACGGACGCGTAGTGGGTACATTGCATATTCAAAAATTACACCATCTCCCGCAAATGGGAACCATGTGTAGATGCGAAGCAGCGGGCACTAACGCTTACACTGGCGGCGGCGTTGACGCTGGCGCTATCGCAGCGTTGCGCAGGAGAGAAAACTGGGGAGGCGTAAAGCACGCAGTGATGGAGCGGTGTTTCCTACTGGAACATGCCAATCACTGCTAATGGGCAATGAGAGACAGAAGACTCTGACTGGACACAGAGACCCGCACTCCGCTTTTAGTTAACGCGCACGCTGCGAATTTTTATTGTTCAACAACGCACAGGAGAAATCTCCCACCGGCACCACCTTGGAGGTCAAGATCCATTGCTATATATACGGGATGGCCAGTGAACGGTTGTGCAGCGCGAGCAGTCGGTTTTTTTTAACCAAGAAACTCGCTAGCAGACGCTGCCTGCGTCGGCGTCGCGAGGCGAGAGAGGGGGGAGCCTAGGAGAGGAGAGAGAGGGGGGTGATACGCATGCGCAGTGGGAGTGTGAACGCCGTGGACAGGGATGCGTAGAGGAGAGAGGGGGGAGCGTAGGTGAGGAGGGAGAGGGGGGGACGCGCATGCGCAGTGGGCAGGGATGCCTAGAGGAGAGAGGGGGGAGGGTAAGAGGGGAGAGAGGAGGGGAGGCGCATGCGCAGTGAGGGTGTGGTTGCCGCGGGGAGGGATGCCTAGAGGAGGGAGAGGGGGAGAGGAGGTTTTTTATTTTAATTTTTTTGAAAGGTTTGCGCATGCGCAGTAAGGGTGGTCACGCCGGCACACCACCACCACCACCACCACCGGATTAAGCTTCGCCATAAGATGCTTCACATCTAAAAAAGGAATAATTGTGGCATAATGGGCAGTGCGCCGCTGTACTTACCGTATGCATTACACGAGACTTCTAAAGGGCAACTGTTACTCGCCCTGAGGTTCCATTCCTGCTGGCGCGATTTCAGTGTACGTCTTGGAGCAAAACGATGCTAGAGAATAAGAAGGGGTTGTGAACCACGACCCGATTACGCTATCAATTTGTACTCTCGGATGCGAAGCTCAAGCGTCGTGCAATAGTTTTAATGCATTGCATAATAGTGGAAATTTGGATGTACTTTGCCTGAGTTACAAGACTGGAGCATGTTTTAAATTGCCTGACTTCAAAAAATATCAAGGTTGTCAACCTCAAATAAGTACTTTTATCAGCTTTGCTTACATTACTTTAAGGCGCTACAAAATGCTTTGTCGCAAAAAGAGTGTTTTATATGGGTAGTTTCGGTAACGGCAATGTTTTGAAAGCCTCATAATTTAGGTGCTGGGAAAGGTGAGCTTTCAGTATTCCTATTGTCTACTTTAGTTTAATGGTTTTAGATATTTTCGAGAGCAAGAAGTTAAACGTAGAAACGGCATTCAACTGAGCTAGTCGTTTCATAGCAACTGTTGGTTCGAGGATTGGAAGTGAGGAAAAAAAATAGGCAGAAAGGGAGGACAGACAAAATGTCGCTGAACAAACTACTGCATTTAATTTCTGTATCCCCCCTCCTTCTCGATCTCAACGGCTTCGTGGATCTGGCTTTGAAGGTTCAGTCCGATGTTAACCCACAAACGGATTACTGATGCCCGCGGGACGACCTGGACGCTCCTCTGCAATTGAATAAAGCAAGAAAAGATCGTAATTGTAGAGGGCACTCAGACAGACATCGAGTTGCCAGTCCTAAAGTTCACAAAGAAGGAAAAGTGACGAAACGAAACACACAAGTTCCGGCTAAAAGTTAGTGTAGCAAACAAAATCTAAATAATTTCCACGACAATAATATTTCTGTTACGGACAAGCCCTGATGTTAGTTATAACAGGTGTGAAATTTCGTTATTGTGTTCCCAGTAGAGGTTTAGAAACATTTTTCTGGTATTTTGAATATACACAGGGGTGCGTCATAGCAGCCGAGAAAATTTACGCGAATTCAAAATTACTTCTTCGCTCCAGCCTGATAAATTTAGCAAGCGCTGCCAAATGAACTGGGGATTTCTTGTACTCTGTAGCGTGAAAAAAAAATGTCTGAACCCTAACTTAATGTTCACATTTGCATATACAATGATGTACTCACAAACGCATATACATATTTACAAAAGAAAAAACAATATGTTAAAGTAGACACGTAATAAGTCATGTATACAATCGCATCCCTACAAGAGTAGTAACATGCAAAAGTGTACAATACACGGACAAACGCATTAGGAAAGTAAAAAGAAATATTTACAAGTCTTCATGCTTGAGGCAAAATATTTTCGCACTATGCTTAATGTTTCGTGCCACTATAACTTGTAGGGGTAGTTGGTTTCAAATTTTTGAGCCATGAAATTCCAACACGCGTTTTCCATATAAGTTATAGCCTATAGGTAAATTTAAATTGCCGTTTGATGCGTGTCTGGTGTTTCGCGTTGGTATGGTGAATATAGTGGAGGAGAGGGGAAAGCTGGTGCCTATGATTTGGTGAAGTATTTTTACAAGGTCTTGATATGAAATGGGTACCTGGGGAAACGGCAGCCGCGAGAAAATGTGGAGGTTAGTGATTATAAATCGAGGCATCCATTAACTTGGAAGTATTATTAATATTTTATCCTAACAGATCACTTAGAATATGCGACCTTTATTGCTATCTCATGAAGGATGCGTTTGCAGCGGTATAAGCATGTAATTCCTGGACGTTATCACCGTTTCTATTACATGCATATATCTTGCGGTCATATAAAATGCTAGCTCATCCCGAGTCTTCTGGCAATTTATACAAAATTGATATAATACGAAGCACTACGTCACAATTCGGCAGCGCCACATGTTTTGACGTTCACTAGAACTTCATGAGGTGGATAGATGTACTGGAAGAATCGAACAGTCCTGCACGTAAGGCGCTCGTACTGGCCTCGCTAACTGGGCCGTGTCGCGTAAAGACACGTTAACAATCCACACAGGCATCCACACAGGCATCCACACAGGCATACACAGGCATCATTTGCATCGGGGAAAAAAATAACGGTCCGATGTGATGGTTCATGACAAAGCGTAACGCGAGGAAGACGAGACACAGGAAGAAATACACAGGACAGGCGCTACAGGATTACAGGCTACAGGATACACAGGATAGCGCCTGTCCTGTGTATTTCTTCCTGTGTCTCGTCTTCCTCGCGCTACACTTTGTCATGAATCTACACCAACTCGCCCAGTACGCTACCTTACCGATGTGATGGAACTCATCGTAACTAGCGTTCGTTAAGTGACGAGACAAGGTTAAGTGACGAACAAGAGTTGAGAGCAGCGGCACTTATATTGGTGCACGCCTCCAAGCTGTGTGCTACTGTTCCCCTGACCTGGCCCTATAAAGACGAAGTTACCCCGTTTGAATCCATGACCAACTCACCATGTGGGTGTGACAAATTTGCCACTTAGCCTCGGACAGCCTAATTTACATGCTAGCCACGGCCTATAGAAGGGAGGAATGTAGGGATAGACCACGCTTGCCTTGAGGCCTCGCCCTCCAGCTAGCGCTTTTTGCCAGCAACAAGGAGCTCGTTAGCCAGGAACCGCCGCAGTAGCGGCAGCATTGACTCGAGTCACCACAAAAGTGGGGTATATTTACAGACTCGAAGTCAGCCCTACAGTGCCTATCATCAGCTCTACGTCGTGGTGCGCAAGACCAACTTGTACTGGAAACCAGAAAAACCTACCAGGTCTTAAAAGAGAAAGGGCATGACATTACTTTTCAGTGGCTTCCAGGCCACTGTGGCATTGACGGTAACGAACATGCCGATAATTCTGCAAGGAATGCTTATGAAAGTGGCGTGAAAGAAGCCATTCCACTATCAAGAACTGATGCAGCATCCAAGATTCGCGCGCTCGCGCGTGATGTAATGCATTCAATGTGGAACACGTCCGGTTTCCTGCATACCCGCCTTCACCGTCTGGATCCGTCATATCAACTTGAAGTTCCTTTCGGACTATCCCGATCAGAAACAACAGCCCTGTGTCGCCTATGGCTAGGGGTGTCATTCACGAACAGCTTTGCGCACCGCATCGGAATGGCTGACAGTGCCGCTTGTGATCACTGTGGTCGCGAGGAAACCATTGCGCACGTGTTGTGTCATTGCCCGCACTACAGCTCCCAGAGAGAACAGCTCTCAGCAGCCTTAGCACGTCTCGATGACCAGCCGCTTTCCGAACAATCAATTTTGGAGTACCGGAACGTTCCAGCTTCCAACCGGAAGGCGACAAAGGCGTTGCTGAAGTTTTTGCGGTCAACAGGACTCGCTAAACGGCTATGACACTCCTGTGCTCGAGTGTGTGTGTGCGTGCGGTTTATTATTTTTTTTCTAGCTCTTTTCTATCTCTTTCTTTCCTTCCTTATCTTTCTATTCCCCCCTTACCCCTTCCCCAGTGCAGGGTAGCAAACCGAAAATTTTCTTCAGGTTAACCTCCCTGCCTTTCACTTAACCTCTCTCTCTCTCTCTCCGCCATGCCCATGGCGCGTGGCTTTCGTTCCCACACGGTCTATGAGTCTGCCTGCAGGCGTAAAGACGGCGGGATGCCTCGCACGCGCTCCCACATGCGTAATCCAGACGCACGCTCCTCACTGACCACTCGTGACAGCCCTCAAACTCCATCTCCGCCCGAGCTCTCTGTGGGCTTGCGCTAGGTCACCCTGACGCATTGATTGCCAAGCTTCGGTATTTATCCCAAAATCTAGGAGTTTTCATTCACTTTCAGGGATATTGCGTCTCTTCATTGAATCTAGGGCTTTTTGTAGGTTCTGGAAGTGTCGCATTACGATACCCAATGAGAAGCGTTACTGACTAATTCCGCGTATTTCACTACAAAAGCTATAAAAAAGCGATAATTTTTGTTGTTTGTAATTTTTAAATTAGGAAGCTTTGGTGTTCTCTTTGGCCGAGTGAAAGCGCCTGTTTTCAGTCTTCCAGAGCGAATGTAGTGACAAATATAAATGACCAATCGAGAAGCTAATTACAAGTACACAGCCTGGCTCTGTACTTTCCATCATGGAACCCTGGAAGATCCCACTCATATCTTCAATGAGTGGGTAAAAAGAACTAGACAAATGGGCTTTCTCTCTGTGTAACAACGTAGCAAATGTTTAAAAAAGACTTTCAGTGGCTGCTAATATACTGATTTTTAGTTCTAATAAAAAGTAAATAGAAGGGAAGGTTGGCAGTCTTCCTTCTTTCTCTTCGGTTTTCTCTTTCTTTCCTCCTCTCTTTCTTTCTTCTTCCCTTTTCCAGTTTTCCCGCGTTTATTTCTCTTTATTTCTGTTTATTTCTGTTTATTTTAATTTTTTCTTCCAAGCTTCCTCTCTCTTTTTGTTTCTCCCTTACTTCCTCCTTTTTCAATTTTTCTATGTGGTCTTGGCTGCGTTACGCCAAGCGATGACAGGATATGACAATCAGGTCCGTAATATGCTCCGGGCTTACTATCACCATCGCTGCGCTCGAAGAACTAGAGAAAGATGACTTCTTGTCGGCCTGAGCACGTGCTCAGTATGCTACAGTCGGCTATGCTATACATGGTTTTGTCAGCGTTATGCCATGCGACGACGACAGCATATGATCAGAGCATACGACGGCCAGACCCCCTTAAAGTGTTAAGCACCGAAAAGAAAGTCATGGAACGACAAACAAGAGCATCTTGACGTAATGTAGTCATCTCGAGGTGACGGGATTCAAAACCGCGTAACCACAATCCTAAGGAAAGCGTCTTGACACTGGGCTATCCAGTGAACCTGACAGAACATTGAGAAGGTTGTAGATCGGTTTGCAAAATGTCCGATTAGACAATTTATAACTTTCTATCAATTTCATAATAGTGTTTTACTGCTTGCTACAGATGCGCGCCAAATACAAAAAAAAGACACACGTGACATGCCCGCTCGCACGCTGGATGATTCTGCTGCTCCCTAACGTTCCGAATGCGAACGACCACAGCATTTGCCCCGTTGTGCTGTCTTGACAGAGCAACGACGATATTGCTGACTGTGCGGCGAGCACTTTTAAATGCGAATGCATTTCATAGTCGGGCTATGTCAAGCATCCGGCGTTGGCGTTGTGCGGCGTTGGCGTTGTCCGCGGAGGAGGAGGAGGAGGATAGGTTGAGGAGGTGTGCGCGCCGGCAGGTGTTAGATGTGAAGCATCCTATGGCGAAGCTTAATCCGGTGGTGGTGGTGTACGGCGTGACCGCCCTTACTGCGCATGCGCAAACCCTTTAAAAAAAATAAAAAAACCTCCTCTCTCTCCCCTAGGCATCCCTCCCCGCGGCAACCACACCCTCACTGCGCATGCGCCTCCCCTCCTCTCTCCCCTGCTACGCTCCCCCCTCTCTCCTCTAGGCATCCCTGCCCGCGCCATCCACACTCCCACTGCGCATGCGCGTCCCACCTCTCTTCTCCTCTCCTACGCTCCCCCCTCTCTTCTCTAGCAATCTCTGCCCGCAGCGTCCACACTCCCACTGCGCATGCGCGCCCCCTCTCTCCTACGCTCCCCCCTCTCCCTCTCTCGCCTCGCGACGCCGACACAGGCAGCGTCTGCTAGCGAGCTTCTTGGTTGAAAAAACCGACTGCTCGCGCTGCACAACCGTTCACTGGCCACCCCGTATATATGGCAATGAATCTTGACCTCCAAGGTGGTGCCGGTGGGAGATTTCTCCTGTGCGTTGTTGAACAATAAATATTCACAGCGTGCGCGTTAACTAAAAGCGGTCTGCGGCGGAGCTCGGTGGAGCTATATATGAAAAAAAAATTTAAAAAATAAATAAATAAATTTAAAAAACAAGAAAAAGCAAAAAAAAAGGCGCTGCGCCGTGCTCCCGACCGGGCTGCAGAAATTAGGCCCCTTTTCCTTCTTCGAACCACAACCACCATATATAAATGGAGTGAAGCGCGCGCGAAATGCATTCGCATTTCCTCACGATTCCCCTTCGGGGAGGTGGGGGGGGGCTTTTTTGCTAGCGCCAACGCAAGCAATAACCGCTGCGTTTGCTTATAGCTGCCATGAACCGGCGCGAGGTAAGCATATCACGTGTACGCGGACCGTGATATATATGTGGGGTTTTACGTCCCAAATCCAGGATACGATTATGAGGGAAGCCGTAGTGGAGGGCTCCGACAATTTCGACCATCTGGCGTTCTTTAATATGCGCTGACATCGCAGAGTACACAGGCCTCTACCATTTCGCCTCCACCAAAATGCGACCGCCGCGGCCGCAATTGAACCCGCGACCTGTGGTTCAGCAGCCCAGCACTGTAACCACTGGTGCACCGAGGCGGACGCACGCGGAACGATAGAATCATGGCGCACGTTGGCGCGCGAGCGGGTATGTCTCGTGGTATTAAGGCGAACGCCTTTAATGTCTCATGCTCACGTCCGTCCGGCGTCCGTCCGTGCCCGTCCGTCCGTCCGCGTCCATCCGTCCGTCCGTCCGTGCCTGGCCGTCCTTCCGTGCTTCTCCGTCCATCCGTCCGTGTCCCCGTCTGCCCCTGGCATCTCAACGTCTCGCCCAACAGCCGCCGCTCTGTCGTCGTCGCCAGCCAGCCCACGTCAACTCGAAAGTCAAGCATCCGTGTTTTGCTCAGGCTGAACTCCGGTTCTTCTCCGCTCGGCCGCTCAGCCGTGTTAGAGCTAGACTATCTAGTTTAGATCATTGAACTTACGTTTTGGTTGTAATTAGGAGTGGTTTACCGTGTGCAGTGAACTTCTTACTAAGTGTAATTTTGTGTACATATATTGCTTTCACTTTAACTCTTGATTAAATGTTTCGTGTGTTGGTTTGTTAAACCAACTGCTTTGTCAATAAGACTCAGTGGCTCAGCCATAGAGGGCCTTTACGAACCAAAAGAAGAATTTGCATCACAACACCCAAGGTGCACGTCTGCTTCTTCAAGTCTTGTCGTAGAAGTTTCGAAGGTTTTAAGGCGAAAGCCTTTAATGTCTCATGCTCACGTCCGTCCGGCGTCCGTCCGTCCGTCCGTCCGTCCGTCCATCCGTCCGTCCGTCCATCCATGTCCGTCTGTCCGTCCGCCCTTCTTTCCGTGCCGTCCGGCCATGCGAGCCCTGGCACGGATCCAGGTGGCCGCCGAGGTGCGCAAACGGACGCCGGTGGCGTCAGACTCTGCAGCGCTCGAGCTTTTCTTGCGTAGCGTCACTGTGTCAAGCGTTTGGAATCATTCTGACCGACGCCGTCTCATTGGACACAAGCGTTAGTGGGAGACACTTTGGAATTTACAAAGGGTCCGTCAATTTAAGCGCTGGAACGCGGATGGCGTTTGCACGATGCGCAAAGCGCGAGAAAATACTATCGCATGCGAACGGAGGAAGATTAGTCTCGCGTCTCGCTGCGATTCGCGGTAAAAAATTAAAAAAGAAAACACGCACACATTCGGTTTGTGTGTTATCCCACTGAGAGTGTAAAAGAAAAAAAAGACATGGTATAGTCAGTCGAATGGCCACACGCTTTCGACGTACACACTTTGGAATGTACAAAGTGTCCTTCAATTTGTTTAATTGCGAATGCATTTCTTAGTCGGGCTATGTCAGGCATCCAGCGTTGTCCGCGGAGGAGGAGGAGGAGGATAGGTTGAGGAGGTGTCCGCGCGCCGGCAGGTGTTATCTCTCCGCTCTCACTCCCTTTCCCATAGCAACAGCTGCGGGCGCGCGCGCTTATCCTCGCCCTAGCAACCGGAGCAGGTGGTGCAGGCGGAGTAGCGGAGAGTGAGTGGAGAGGAGGAGCGTGCTCTGGTGTGTGAGGGCGCTCGCATCGCGGGAGCTCGGCGGAGCTCCCGCGTGTGTGGAGAGAGTGTAGGAGAGGGTAGGTGCAGTGCTTCGCCGCTCCTTCTCTCGCCGTTCGCTCTCTCTCCTCCCTGCGCCCCACTCTCCCGTCCGCTCGCTCGTACGTATACATAAATGGAGTGAAGCACGTGCGAAATGCATTCGCATTTCCTCACGATTCCCTTCGGGGAGGTGGGGGGCATTTTTGTTTTCTATTTCTCGGGGATCTGTAGTACCGTGAAAAACAGAAATACCTAATGGATAGAAAGATGCAAACTGTCTAATCGGACATCTTGCTACCCAATGTACAACTTTCTCGTTTGAATTTTTTGCCCACTTTCGTTTCTTCAAATGTTAGGTAAATAAAGCGGCCTAAATATTCAATTATTCACGACTGAATAAATAGTCAGTCTTACTCCACGCAACAGTCAGCAAGATGCATTTGGTCGCGTCGTTATTGAGTGTGTCGGCGTATTTTGTAACTCTGACTAGAATTAGCTGGGGTAGCTTGTATATAGCCTAACGCACAATTGATACCAACAGCATTCATTCGAGTCTCCTGTTGTTTCCAGAAACAGAGATTATTAACCAGCGATATGAGATTTCTTTTGTTGTCAGAACCACTGGCGCCATACTGATGCGCGTGTTCCCCTCCATCTTTATCTCGATGGTTTGATTTGACCTGGCGTTGGAGCTCGGTGCTCTATTTGCTAAACGGAATAGAAGCCCGTGGTACGCCTCGCAGTAGCATTCACTTGAAATTAATGGGACAATTGAACAGGGAAATGAGAAGAAAAAAGATGAGTAAAGACAAAGAGTACATCTAGGGGAAAACATTCGAAGTGTATGCGATGACAAAATCATTTCTTTTATAGTCGCATACTACTTTATTCAATACATGTTTCACGCAAATTTCTTTGATGCAGCGTTTTCAACGGGTGCTTATAAATATGCCTGTCGTATATACTTATAAATGGGGTATATGCGAGCCATAGAAGTTTAGGTGAGCTCAAAATTATTATTTGCCTTTATTTATTTTATTATTTACAGATACTGGAGGCCTTCCTCGTGACTTTGCAGGAGTGTATAAGACAATAGAAATGGACAATAAATGCAAATACGTTCAACAGCTGTGCATAACTGTAAAAGTTAAATAAATATATAAATAAATCGAAAGGCATATCAACATGTTTTACGTGTATATTGTTGTTGGTACCAGATAATACACAATGGTAGAAAGGTTTTCAGCAAATAAAGAGTTTGAAAGTGGGAGATCATCTTAACTCTCCTTAGAATGACGGTAATAAAACTAATGAAACGGCTGAAGTCTCAGAACAAGAAAAATGATAAAGACAGGGATGTTAGCAGCAACAAGAAGCACCTAGCACTTATTTAATAATAGGAAATCGGTTCGGGTGAACCTAGCGCTCTCTGTGCCTTCTAAGACGAGTAGCATATGCGCAGCGGGGCAAAGATTGTGTCACGGCATGGGTAACAAAGGGCAAGGAGGGTGTGGCATTAGTCATGAAGATTGTAAGTGTTTTGTTTCATGTGCCACGATTGTTGTGCACGAGATACCCTTGTCTTAGCGGTGCCTCTTACATAAGCCAAACAGGCCGATGCGTTAACACGAGGCTCAGAGAGCCCAGAACGACATTAAAGAAAAATGAGCAAGCTCACATAACTGCCCATTGTACGAAGTGCAATTGCTAGCCGGTCTTCACAAATATAAGTGTTATATACACACGTCCACATCGCACCGTCAGGGAAATCATCGAAGCATTTCACACGAAGAAGGGGGGGGAAGGAGTTCTTTCAGCCAGGCCTCACTTAATCTCCTAGAAAAGGAGATTAGTTTTTTAGATGGCACGTAGGATGTGTAATATGATGTCTTGCTTAACTCACGCATGCTGTCACGAAAGGGTAGCCTAGATACGCATATGTTGCATCAAGTGACGCTCTTCTGTATATATATATATATATATATATATATATATATATATATATATATATATATATATATATATATATATATATATATATATATATATATATATATATATATATGGGTGTGTGTGTGTGTTGAATAAAAGAAAAATCACATTTATTGGGGGAAAGGGATGGGGTTGAGGAGCTCGATTTATGGGGCCCCATGTCCAAGGGTCCGCTGGCGTGTGCCGCCAGCCGTAAAAAATTCAGTTGATTGTCAGCGCTCGTGTCGTCGGTTCCAGCTTTATTCTTTTGTGTTCGTGTGTATGCGCTGTCTTAATATTGTGATAATATTGTGATAATATGACAATACAAAATAGTATCAACGAAATGAAGGTTTATGTCGATATTAGCCCTGTACATTAAGAAAATTAATATTATCAAAACATTGAACAGGTAAATCCCAAGTAGCTCAGTTCACCGCGTCTTCGGGTAAGGCACTCCAATAAAAAATAGCGCGTGAAAAGAGACAGAGCTTGCGGACATTATACAGTTTTAGTTTAGCAAATTGCGGGTCTGCAGCGCACATGCGCAGTACACAACCGTATGCTACGGTGTTTTGTGCGCATGGACGTATCCCCGGCTAGCGTGCGGGCGTTGCGGGCGCTTGCGGAGTTCTCTCGCGAGATCACTATGCTGAACATGAGCGGGTTGGAATGTGGCAGCCGCCAAGACGGCCGAGGCGAGTGCGTGCAAAAATTGCCAATTTGCGGCTGCGTTTTTCGGTGTCGCTGGACATGGCCTTGCTTCGCGAGGTGCGCTTATTCCACGCAATACACACTAGCTGCCAGCATGGAATCAAGCCCGACCTGACACATCTACTTGGTCAATTTCCGAGGCAGTTCCATGCAATGGCATAGCCATATGGTAGTACACCTACTCCCTTTGTATTCTGTACGTAATACCTAAGACGCTTCTGAAGCACCATAATTTTTGCTCGTTTTGTGAAGCCTACCGCTCAGGCTTGGATCATTATATCTGCATGCCTGGTCTCTCTTGTTTTTCCGCAGTCAGAAATTTTTCAAATTCACGTGACTTATGCAGCACTTGTGACATGTAGTGCTATTTATTTCATCATAGTTTTAGTGGATCACTAATTATGATCACGCGGTGAGGCCAAAATATTTGGGGATATCACCTCGTAACGCTCTACAAGCGTTAGGCACTTGTTCATTCTCTTCCATATAAACCGATTGATTAGAGTCAGATTGTACGAAATCAAACTCAGAGCTTATGACCCTTTTTCATATTTGTTTTTAACTTTAAAGTGAAGAGAAGTCCTACACAATGTTTAGGATTCATAGTAAGTAGTTCACATCGTCGATCCATGTCAGCTAATACATTTGCCGCATGTCTGCACGGAATGCGTGACAAAATCACGTCACCCCAGTGCCTTGAAATTTAAGAAATATTTCAATGACATTCATGTATAAGTTCTCATTTTGCTTCAAGATAGAAATTACTATAAGACTACGAAGGATATCTGAGCTCCTCCTAATATTTTAGCAAGTGTGTATTGTAGCTAAATCCTTCAGACCCAGGCCACGTGATCCACTTTACGAAGTCAGAAAAACACTTACTACAAATGCAATCGCAGGTATTTTCGTCGTTTTTAGTGCAGCTAGAGTACTGACCCTCGAGGCAGGATGCCTCAACACCGATGCATGTGCTTCCAGAGGCTGTAAACGAAAATAGACATGTCGCTTAGGAAAATAATGTTACATGACAAACACCAACGCGGGGTATCGCGAGAAAATTGAGGCAATACACTTCTGACATATTCCACGATACAACACTGTCAGCGGATGAACGAACCAGAGTGCGGTGCTTATTTTTTTATGTGTATAATACTACCTGCTCTTCTCCGTCAATTGTATAAATGTAAACCTGCGGGCTTTAAAGTGTGTCTAAAGAAAATTTCAGTATCTCATAATTACGATCTGTATTTTCGTGTCGAAAACACATAGCCTTTGTGACGCAAGTTTTTTGTAGCAAGACGCGGTGGAGCGCTGTCATGAGTAAGAGCCCATAGGAAGACGACGACAAGGAGCGGACAAGATTCGAAACGGCGCGAGCGCGCGCAACACAACATGAGACCCGAAGCGCGTGACCCGAGCCGTGATCGGGGCGCAATCGAGGATCAGCTGGCATTGTCGACGTGGGCTTGGAAGAAGAAGGTTGTCTCGCCAGCAAGTGCACTGGCGACGGGAGCGGCAGGACATCGACTCGGCAGGCTGTGACGCGGGCGTCCCGAGAGGTGGCCGGAGACCTCGACCCGGTTCGAGTGAGGCTGCTCGGGATGCAGCAACCGCGCACATCCATCACCGACGTTCCTGGCGCAAGCCCCCTTCTGAGCAAGTCGACGACGACAGTCCCCGGTGGGCCACGTCAGCTCGTATCACCGGGTATCGGCTGGCGCCAATAGGCCTAACCTCGGAGGCCTACGCCATGTCAGCGACGAGGTCACGCGAGACGAGGGGCGACGTTGGCAGCGGCAGGGACGGCGACGTACGTTCAAGAACGTCGAGAACCCCGACAAGGAACTGACACGACCGATTGGGACAATTACGGTAAGCGCGCATCATCTGTGACAAGTAAGAACGGCCAGAATCATGAGTAGCACCGACTAGAGTTGCTTGACTTTCACTAGGACGGTTTAGTGTTTAGTTAGCGGTGAAGTTTAAGGCTAGTTGAATTTCGATTTACAGTTATTGATATATTTTTTGTACATTTTATATTTTAGAGTGCTGTGCGTTTGTCCATTAAATGTGTTGTGCCATTTACCGCATCTTGTCTCATTCCATCATCCGTAACCACCCGATTCCGTGACAAGCGCGCAGGGAAGGCAGTGAACTAGTTTTATTTGGAGATGCACAAGCTAATTTAAACTAGGCAAATCACACGATATATATGCCAGTGTAGACAAATGCTCATTAATCATCCGCTACGTCACAAGCAATATTCAAAGTGAATACATATGCGCAAAATTGTATGCTTGTTCAAGGAAATAAATGTCCTATTAGAGCAGCGCACAAGCTCACAAATAGAGGAAACGCCGTCAGCGAAAACGAGCCGGTTTCTTCTGTCGGGAAAATAATTATTCTGGCAATACAGAGTAATTACGATCATTCAAAGGACGAGATATAATTAAAGAAAGATTTTACACTTCTAAAATGACAAAGAAAATTAGAAACGCCGCGGAGATAATGGAGGCATCCTTTTAGAAAAAGAATTAGGTCAGCGTAACATTTATGCACGATGTAGTGTTCATACGGCGAAAGGAACAAACCATAAGTCGTTTGATAGCTATGTAAAAAAAGTCACAGTTTCACCGTAAGGGTGAAGCAATGAATGCGATAGCAACAAATTGTAATGTTATAGGAAGTGAGGCTGGCAGCTAACTCTTTTTTTTAATTCTTATATACCCTAAAGGCCCATTCGGGCATTACATAGGGGGGTTTTAGTCACTTGTATAATAAACTTGCAAAAACATTGTTATTATACAATAAAAATTGTAAACAAACTAAGATACATTTCCATGAACAAGAGTACAAAAAAAAAGCATTGGTAACATACGAATGGAAAAATCAATAGGGGGGAACATTAATACAGTGAGAAATAAAATATAATGAAAATTGACATGAAAAAAAGAAATATATGAATCATTCAAGGGGAATGCCGCTACAGTGAGAAAAATATATTTTGAAAACTGACATTAAAATAAATATGAATTTACAATGGAAAAAAGAGTAAACAAAAGAGAAAAAAAAGTAATACATACATACATGCATGTACACACACTCACACATAAATAGGCAAGTCATACGTCCAAGAAAATCTTCAACTCGTTAAGAAAAGTAGCATGATCAATGATTGAAGCGATGTCCCTCGGCAGTTCGTTCCAATGATGTATGGCTAGAAGTAATGGTGAGTTTTGATACATATTTGTGCGTGCAAAGAAAGGCTGTACTTTGAATGGGTGATCGAAACGTTGGGAAATATTATGAGGTGCGTTAATGTGAGCTTCACGAAACCAGAATTTACTATGATAAAATGTATGAAAATGCAATAACAGTGCTAACAGTCTGCGTTTGTGAAGAGGGGGCAATGAAAGTGAGTGTTTAATATCTGCAATGCTATAGTTGTGTGAATATTTCTTGGTGATAAATCTTGCCGCTTTATTTTGTATCGATTCCAGTTGATCGATCAGATATGATTGATGTGGGTTTCAGATGACGGATGCATATTCTATCTTTGAACCGACAAGTGTAGTATATGCTAACAATTTAGTGGCAGAGTTCGCTAAGTGCAGGTTTCTTTTAATGAAGCCAAGTATTTTTGACGCCTTACTAGTTATGATATTGATGTGCTCATTCCAAGATAGGTCACATGATAAGTGAACTCCGAGATTTTTAAATGTGGATACTTTTTCAATGGGGACACCTTGAATGACATATTGTCTTAGTTCGGTTTTATGAGCTCTTGTGAATGTCATGGCCTTAGTTTTAGAAGTGTTAATTTGCATTTGCCACTGGTGACACCAAAATGCGAGTTTATCGAGATCCGACTGTAATGACTCGTTAGCTTGGGTGTTGTTAATTCGTCGGTAGATGATGCAGTCGTCTGGAAATAACCTGATTGTAGATGATAATCCATGTCCAGGGTCGTTGATATAAATCAGAAACAAAATTGGTCCCAGGACCGATCCCTGGGGAACACCAGACTTTACAAGTGAAAGTGAAGATGTGTTCCCGTTCACATAAACTTTTGGATCCGATCTCACGTAACTCTAGAAAACGCTTGTTTAAGATTATACAGCCGCTCCAGGGACACTCTGCTCACCACATTCTCTTCGCGTTGAGAGCGCAGCACGTAGAAGGGCATACCGGCCACCTGCTGCCGGCCGCCGAGAAGGGGAGATAACGCGCGCGGCCGCGACTACCGTGCTCGTAAAATCGAAGGTTGCTCGAGGGACCCCCCCCCCACCCCCCTCGCGTCTTTTCACGCTCGCGAACGGCGGGCGGGGCCGGTTGAACAGTTGGGGGGATCTTATTGCATGCGCCTCGAAGCGACGGAGACGGGCCGGCTCTGTGATCTCCGTTTCAGCCGCGTTCATCGCTCCCGCTCGCCCGCTATTACCCGCTGGTGGAACGTACGATGCGCAGGGGGCTCTTATCAATTTGGACTTCATACGGGACATGACGGCGACGGTAACAGTGACCTCAAAAACCCGTCGAGACTGTCCATATAATTGCTATCGCAATAAAAGCAAGCCAGGATGCTAGTGAGAGCGACATAGGCGCGCCCCATTGCTCGCAAACGCGCTCACTCGCTCCTCTTTACCGGCAACGCCGGCAGCACTCAGTCCCTGTGTGCAATACAACGCACACAAAACAATTAACTGAACTCATTGAGAAGTTACGCGCTTGCCTTCAGAGCAACTTTAATGAAAATGATCTTTGCATATTCCTGAATCATGTCATTACAAAACAAAGAACATTTAGCAAAGCGGTAAATAAACAAAAGCAACTCGGTATGAACGCCATCTTCGAATGTGCCCAGAGAACCTATACCACTTAAGGTAGTGGTAACTGTACCTTTCGCCATAGCTCGGCATATTCACTAATGAGTAGACTCACACTCATTTGAACGTAGTTAGTGTGAGTATGAGTGGGTGAGGAGGGGGTGTGAGCAGAAGTGAGTATGAACGTGAGCAAGTGCTCATGAGTGAGTAGAAGTGAATATGAACGTGAGTGAGTACTAATGAGTCTGAATAAACGTGACTATGAACGTGAGTGAGTACATATGAGTCATGAGTGTGAGTAGACGTGAGTATGAACTTGACAGATTGCTCATGAGTGTGAGTAAGCGTGAGTGAGTACTCATGAGTGTGAGGAGACATGAATATGAACTCAACTCAGGACCAATCAGTGTAAGTAGAAATGAGTACGAATGTCAGTGATATCTCATTTGTGTAAGTAGTAACGAGTATGAACGTGAGTGAGTGCCTAGAGTGTGATTGGGCGCCAGTATGAAAGTGAGTGAGTGCCAGTGTGTGTGGGTACACGCGAGTATGAACATGAGTGAGTGCCTGTGATTGTGAATTGCCGTGAGTATAGCGTGAGTGATTTCCGATGACTGTGAGTAGACGTGAGTATCAACGTGAGTGAGTATCGAAGAGGGTGAGAGCACGTGACTATGAACGTGAGTGAGTACCGTAAGTTAAGTGAACGTGAGTTGAATGTGAGTGAGCATAGAGGAGGGGGGAGTGGAAGGGAGAATCAACGTGATTGAGCACCGATGGGTGTGAATTGGCTCGAGTATAACGTGAGTGATAACCCTTGACTTTGAGTAGACGTGAGTATGGCTGCGAGTGAGTACTCATAAGCGTGAGTAGAAGTGAATACGAATGTATCGACGAGGGTGAGTGGAAATGAAAATAAACGTGAGTGATTACCTGAGAACGTGAGTGTAAGAGTGAAATTGGCTTTGTACCAGAGGATGATGAACTTATCCACGGAAGACAACCGCGCCGCAACGAAGCCTCTCCAAATCTTGAGATTGTTCATCCAGTACGAGATCGCCCACCTCAGCGGACGCCACAATCACCACATCAAAGAGACGCATCAAGAGAGACACCAAGAGTGCAGAAAAAAGATCAAACAAGGGTAGAAAAGTCAAGCACTCCCACTTATGCTTCAAAGTTACGAACACCCACGCGGCATCAGGCAGAAAGCAATGAACCCGAGAGCTCTAATATTTGCACAAGCTATACGAGCAAAACTCCGCGTACTTCTCCAGCCAAAACCGACCACACCAGTACATCAGTGACGGAATTAATTCTGCCAATGCTTTTCGCCGCAATTAGGGCAATCCTGTCTGCTCTGCCGGAACCAAATAACCTACCACAAGTGAAAGCCCTGTTGCCTCTGGAAGCACTATTGTGCCAACAATCCGGGTCAAACCTGCGACAAGTAGTATATGAATAACTGCTACAAAAATGTCTCCATATTCCAGTGGAATGCCAACAGTCTTCGAAGGAAGTGTGCTGACTTTCGCAAACTACTTGTGCAGTATAACTTTCCAATACTTTGCATTCAAGAGGCTGGAATGAATGACGATTTCCGCCTCTCGAACTACGTGATATACAAGTCATCTCGTCGAGGTGGGGTCAGCAGAGTGCACCTGTGTGTCAGAAAGGATCTACCGTCTTATCAAGTTCAGTCAAGGGATTCTGACTTTCCAGAATTCATCGCATGTAAGGTATCGTTTGGTAATCTGTGCGTAACAGTGATTAATATCTATCTACAACCTTCAAGCCGTATTGCTGTGGAAGAGCTAGTGGATACCTTCAAAATTTCTAGTTCTAATGTCTTTATATGTGGATACTTCAATGCACATAACATTATCTGGGGCAGTGATCGCTGTGATGCACGTGGTAACGTTGTAGAGAGCGCTATGGACAGGTGCAATTTGACTTCGCGGGTATAATTACTGAAGCTGTATAGATATAAGATTATGTTCACAAGATCTAGTGAATGGTGTGGGATGTTCAACGGATGTGGAAACACGCAGAAGTGATCATTTTCCAGTCCTCGTAAAACACTCTAGCATGCGGAGTGATGACATCAGGCGCTACAGCAGACTGACGAACTGGAAAGCTTTCCGGTTTCGCCTAAGCAGTCAACTTCGTCCACTTACAAGGGTTGAAGAATTTACGGAATTTTTACAGGATAATGTGAGCATTTGCACCAAAAAGGTTCCAATTCCGAAAGACTACGCTGCAGTTGACGGAGAATACGAACACCTCAGAGCCATTAGACGCCGGTCTGAAAGAGCGTACCGACGGAGCGGTACCATAGAAGCATACAAAAGCACTCAAAAAAGTCCACAATGTCATGCGCAGACACATGGAAAATTTAGGAAAACGACACTGGCGTGGTTTCTGCGGCACGCTTTCTCCTCACACACCTGTTCCGAGAATATGGTTTGTAATTCGAGCATTTGACGGCCCTGTAACACAGAGTTTCCCATTTCGTGCCCTCCCTTTAGCCATGGACACACGAGGGATAGTTGTGGCAGATGAATTTTGTGAACTAATCTGCAGGCCCGGCTCGACATCAGATTGTGCAATATTTAATAATTCTGTTGTGATAGCAAAGCAGAAAATTAACGCTTGCTGTTGGGCACAACGTCCTCAACTAGACCCCGCTTTCACATTAGGCGAGCTGCAATGTGCAATTGCTCCATGTCGGCAAAAGTCTGCTGCTGGGCCTGACGGCATTACTTACAATATGCTCAGAAACCTCGGGCCAAGAGGCACAAAAGCTCTTTTAGACATTTATAATAATCTATGGACAGAAGAAATAGTACCACAACCTTGGAAAGTCGCTCGAGTTATTCCAATTCTAAAACCTGGAAAGACGCCCTTGAGCCTTGATTCTTTTCGTTCGGTCAGCTTGACAAGCTGCTTATGCAAGGTAATGGAGAAGATGATTGACGCTCGACTTGAGTGGTGGTGCAACGAAACGGATGTGTTGTCTAACTAGTTAATAGGTTTTCGAAAACAGAGATGCACAATGGATGCTATAATAGATAGAGTAACGTATGTGGAACACCAACGCGCCTGTGGTAACGTGACAGTTGCAGTATTTCTGGATATAAAGAGGGCATTCGATACCGTCAGTCACGTACATGTTCTACTAAGTATTTTGGAACTTGGAATGTGTGGCAGGTCCTTGCGATGGCTTTCTGAATTTTTATCAGGTCGCAAAATATTTGTTCAAACGGGTGGAGGAAAGAGCGCAGAACACGATGTCAAGCAGGGAGTGCCACAGGGAAGCGTGCTTAGCCCTTTTCTATTCAACTGCGTCATGGCTGATCTAGCAAAAAGACTGCCACCTCACTTACGTTTCTCACTGTATGCAGATGATGTGTGCATTTGGACATCTCGAACTAATGTTCAATTAATTCAGACGACATTACAAGAGGGCATAAATACCATCAACAACTTTTTGATAGAAAGAGGGATGGCACTGTCACATGCGAAGCAAATTGTGTTGCCTTTCACCCGTAAGAAGTTAAAAAATTCCAATCTTAGTCTGGAAGGACAACTTTTAGAGATTTTGACACAACATCGATTTCTTGGAATAATACTTGATCGGCAGTTATCCTGGACACCACATATTAACAAACTAGAAAGCGATGTTAATGCAGTAGTGAATGTACTTCGCAGAATTGCAGGCACGTCATGGGGCGGATCCGTATCATCTCTACTCATGGTTAATAATGCTCTAATAAGACAAAGAATTGCATATTCTACGCCAATCTTACACGGCCTTTCGCCCACGTCGGAACAAAGACTTCAGATACTTTTAGCCAGGGGATTACGCATATGTTTAGGAGTTCCACGAGTGACTTCCAGTTCCCTTGTAATAGCAGAGGCTCGCCAATCTCCCTTTACACTTATGAGAAGTATAGAAACATGTCGGCATTTTTTTTCGCCTTCAGACACAACATAAAAAACACGCATTGGCTCTGGGGATATTAGAGAGGAATAGAAGCCGTGTTCATAAAGAAATTAAGGCAAATGTCAGTACATTGCCAAAAAATGATTTTTTCAATTCAGACGTACAATATCCTCCATGGCTGCTCACGCTACCAAAGATCGAAGTGTCAGTGGATGGCATAATCAGAAAAAATAACATGTTCATTCGAGCCGCCCAACAACTAGCACTTTACCAGATATATATGCGATATCCGGGTTACATGCATGTCTATACAGATGGCTCCAGTATACCAACATCTTCAACTTCAGCATTTATTGTACCCCACCTCAATGTACAAGATTCATTTAAATTATCTCGCGTGACATCGTCTACAACAGCTGAACTATTCGCTATTCTATGCGCTTTAAAATTTATCAATGCTGTAGGAGACGCTAAAAAATGAGTAACCTTCAGTGATTCGCAAGCGGCACTAACATCACTCTGTAGCACAAAAACGAAAACAATAAATGATAGTCTGATTTACGAGACACTTAAAGAGCTCACAAAGGCAAACCAAAGCAACATGAAATAATGTTCCAGTGGATACCGGGATATTGCCACATACCAGGCAACGCAGCGCGACAAGCGCATCACAAAGATGATATGGTTTCTATTCCAATATCTAAAAATGAATTGCGCCGCATTTTAAAGGCAAAATCTTTCAATATGTCTATAACCACGTGATTTGACCAAAACTCCAAAAGTTCCGATTTATATCATATAGATCCACTAACTTAATTGAAATTCCGTTAACTTTAGACAGAAATGTGGAAACCCTTATTCGCCGATTAAGGTTAGGCACTGCCTACACCAAGCATTTTTACAGAATTGGCCGCACTTACACTCCTGAATGGGATTGCGAATTCGTAGATGAAGACATATACCACCTCCTTTTAGAATGCCCACAACACGAAACACCAAGACGCCGACTAAAATGATCGTTACTGACATTAGATCGCAGACCATTAAGTTTAAGGAAACTTTTGGTGGGCCCGTGGCCAACAAGAACTTTACAAAAGTGTGCTGTAAAAGCATTGAAAACTTTTCTTGAGGAGAGTGGCATTCTTGACCGATACTAGAGCATTCAAGTATAATTATGTGACTTTTGGCTATTACATAGACTATTCTGTTGTTCATCATGTGACTTTTGACCATATGTAACAGTTATATGTGCTGTGTATGTATGTGCTGTGTACATATGTATGTGCTGTGGACTTGTTACGCTTAGAGACCTGGACCCTACGGGCTCTACATTAGACACCTCTAAGGGATAAGGAGTAGCCGGCGCCCTGTTTGTGCGTCAACATCTCCTTACATCACGTCAATAAAAAAAAAGGATGAGTGGAGTGAGTAAGAAAGTGAATGAGTACCCGATGAGTGAGTTGGAGCGTGAGCGAGCGCCGATGAATGTGAGTAAATGTAATTGCGAATTTAAGTGAGTACCCATCAGTAAATAGGCATGAGTATAAACTTGAGTAACTGCCGATGAATGTGGGTATGAATATGAGAATGAACGTCAGTGAGCCCTGATAAGTGGGAATATAAAAGTGAGCGATTTTGATTTGAAACCAATCTTGATGCAACGGACCGTAACTATGTACACATATGAAACGAGTGTCTTGCTTTGAACAATTCCTCAACCAAAACAAGCTTTAACGAAAAAGATGGTGGGACCTCCCTTTGCTATGCGCGAATGAAACCATTGAAAGCGAATGAAAGGCTATGCGTGAATGAAAGCACTCCTGAAAGCACGCACAGAGCCACGCACAGAGCCACGCGTAGCACGCACACAGCCACGTACGCTCATTCTGTTCTGTTAAAACGCAAAAGGTCACCGCTGATGCAGGCAAACCACGAATACAGCCACCAGGAACAAGCCAAAAGCGTGCTCGGTGGTCGCCTTGGCAATGCGCGCCGTCGATATTGTATTATCTAGAGCTCTTCACCTTCTAGACTAGGCGTGTCCAATTTAACCGAATACCGTGTATGTGCTAGAAGTGTCGTAATAAATCTAGCGCCGAGAACTACCGTCTGGAATAAAGAAAAGCGAATATATTTATTTAGTACACCGTGGTGTTCTCCACACAGATTGACTTTTTTGTCAAGCTGCCGCGAATGCACGCACGCTGCGCCTTGAATATCGATGCAGATATTGTGAGGACTTCACGAAACCGCATTTCAAGGCGAGATATTGTGCCTTCAGCAGTGCACACACAATCTGCACTCAGCAAAAAAAAAAAACCCTTCATAATTTATTGCAACGCTCATATAACGAGAACCTCTACCAAGACGCCCATCACGCTCTCAACTCTTTGGTTGACAGTTTAGTTGGGTGTCCGCAACAGCTTCGTGGACGCAGGCTGCCAGCCATTAGCACTCACGGGCTACTGTCTGTTAACAGGGGCACGTTGCCCGTGTCCGCAGCTCCACGAATACGACCCCCCTCCAAGCGTCATTTCCACACGCATCATCCGCTTGCGTAACCGAAGATTTGATCTTTTTTCTTGAACGACAGTGACAGCTTATAAAATGCAATGCTTTCGAAGACGTAAATAGGCACATGTTTGTGTGTCGGAAGACGAATAACGTTGCTTCTTTTGACATTTAGTTCCATAAATAATGTTTTATACCTGGTGGCGAGCAATTATGTCGTATTTTGTTGTTCAGTGCGTCTGTAAAATGTAGTCTTCGGTTACTTGAAGAATGTTTTGAAGTGAACTTTGGCCCCAACAATGGCGTCCCTAAGTGAAAGTGCAATAGCGCGAATGGCGGCCCCCATTCTATCATAACGCAGAGGCTAGTAGATCCACTCCCGGTGTGTGAAGCCGGAAAGCGCCCCGGTTGATTTTTGCGCCATCTGCGGCGGTTTCTAGAACGTGAGGGTTTCCGGGCCCTGACGTGCACGCCAGGCTTGTCGCTCGGTCGATTTCTCTCGTTCTCGGCCAGATGGCAGCACATGTTTTCGCCATACCTTGTACAGGAAGGCTTTGGAATAGCAGCAGTTGCAGCGTGGCGCTGATGCTAAGAAAGAGTGTACAATATATTATACGCCGTGTCTCACGAGGCTAGAATGAACTTGACTATTTGTGTCCTGCGCGTAAATTAACGAAATTATCTCGAACCTTCTCGAAGCCTCCCTACCATAGCGACGCGGTCGGCGCCTAGCGTTGCTAACAGTTATCGTAGATAACTGTTAGCAACGTTAACATAAAGCAAGAGAAGCACGTGGCAATACTCCCCTCTGAAAAAGCATCACCCTATCTTAAAGCAGAACATGGAAGTCCGAAATAAATCACCGCCCAAGCACTTCGTAGAGATGGTTAAGCAGGGAAGCTGAAACATGCGGCCACAGGTGGTTGAAGAGGTCGTAGATGAAGCCAAAGTGCCGCTCCAGAAACTCCCGCCGAAAGCTGGCGTCGGCTCCGGCGTACGCGTTACCACCGTTATCGCGTTGACGCTCTCCTGCGTGCAACACCCCTTCGTCGGCTCGCCGTTGTCGCTTGCATTCCGCTTGGACGGCTGCCGGATCCTCGGTGCGCAGTTGCTGCTAACGCTTCGCAGATACGAAAGTCTGTACGGGCTCTGACGGAGTCGCCTGGCACATTCCTCCGTTATGATGCGGTGCTGTGAGAGTGGGGTCTGTCGAACTCTTGACGATGACGACAAGCAGTCGCAGTATTAAGGCGAAAGCCTTTAATGTCTCATGCTCACGTCCGTCCGGTGTCCGTCCGTCCGGTGTCCATCCGACCGGTGTCCGTCCGGCGGCCGTCCGTCCGTCCGGCGGTAGTGCTGGTGGTGTGCGTCCTGACCACCCTCACTGCACATGCGCAAACCCTCCCCACGCACCTCCTCTCCTGCGCTTCCCCTCTCTCTCCTCTAGGTATCTCCCGCCCACGGCGTTTACACAACCATTGCGCATGCGCGTCCCCTCCCCCCTCTAGGCATCCCTCCCGCGGCGCTTACACCCCCCCATTGCGCATGCGCGTCCCCTGCCCCTCCCTTGCCTCTCCTACGCGTCCCCCCTCTCTCTCCTCTAGGCATCCCTCCCCGCGGCGTCTACACCCTCACTGCGCATGCGCGTCCCCTCCCCCCATCTCTCTCCTCTAGGCATCCCCCCCCCGCGGCAACCACACACCCAATGCGCATGCGCGTCCCCTCCCCCCCTCTTTCTTCTCCTACGCTCCCCCCTCTCTCGCCACGCAACGCCGACGCAAGCAGCGTCTGCTAGCGAGTTTCTTGGTTGAAAAAACCGACTGTTCGCGCTGCACAACCGTTCACTGGCCACCCCGTATATATGGCAATGGATCTTGACCTGCAAGGTGGTGCCGGTGGGAGATTTCTCCTGTGCGTTGTCGAACGATGAAAAATTCGCAGCGTGCGCGTTAACTAAAAGCGGACTGCGGGTCTCTGTGTCCAGTCGGAGTCTTCTGTCTCTCATTGCCCATTAGCAGCGATTGGCATGTTCCAGTAGGAAACACCGCTCCATCACTGCGTGCTTTGCGCCTCCCCAGTTTTCTCTCCTGCGCAACGCTGCGATGAGCGCCAGCGTCAACGCCACCGCCAGTGTAAGCGTTAGCGCCCGCTGCTTCGCATCTACACATGGTTCCCTTGAGCGGTGGATGGTGTAATCTTTAAGGTGAAAGCCTTTAATGTCTCATGTTCACGTCCGTCCGGTGTCCGTCCGACCTTCTTCCGGCGTCCGTCCGTCCATCCATCCGTCTGTCCGTCCGTCCGTCCGTCCGTCCATCCGAGCTCTGGCACGGAGCCAGGTGGCCGCCGGGATGCGCAGACGGACGCCGGTCGCGTCGGACTCTATAGCGCTCGCGCTTTGCTTGAGTAGCGTCGCTGTGCCCAGAGTTTGCAATCATTCTGACCAACGCCGTCTCAATGGACCCAGGCGTTCACGGAATACACGTTCCAATTTACAAAGGGTCCGTCAACTTAAGAGCTGGAACGCGGATGGCGTTTGCGCGATGCGCAAAGCGCGAGAAAATACTAACGCATGCGAACGGAGGAAGATGAGTCTCGCGTCTCGCTGCGATTCGCGGTTTTAAAAAATTAAAGAAGAAAACACGCACCCATTAGGTTTGTGTCTTATGCCACTGAGAGTGTAAAAGAAAAAAAGACATGGCATAATCAGTGGAATGGCCACACGCTTTCGCCGAACACATTTTGGAATGTACAAAGTGTCCTTCAATTTTTTTTGCAGGAACAGAGTTGCTCTTGTTTATGTGTCGGAAGGCTCGGATTGACGTCGAAAGCTGGTT
>JALIZH010019855.1:0-15800 GCA_030522465.1 Rhipicephalus appendiculatus
GTGAAACATTATGTCAAAATAAAGGTTAACGTTTTAAGAACATCTGCATGTTTTTCAAAAACAGTAGCCCAACTGAATAGCTCTATAGTGGTGTAATTGGGCAATGAATCCAACCATATTCATCAGTAGCGTAGCCAGAAATTTTTTTCGGGGGGGGGTTCAACCATACTTTATGTATGTTCGCGCGTGCGTTTGTATGTGTGCGTGCATATGTACGCAAGCAAAACTGAAAATTTCGGGGTTTGAACCCCCCAACCCCCCCCCTCCTTGGCTACGCCACTGATATTCATCCCTGGAATTAAAACGTTATTCATCGATGGAGCTGTACAATGCCGTCCTTCATGAAAGGGAACGCGCGAGCGCGTGGCCTGCGCTCTGCGGGGGTGCCTACAGCGTCATCAACCGAAAACTGAAGAAAACATGTCCGCTTTTTTGGCGTCATCTATTGGCAAACAAACTAACGAGTCATGGCTGTTGTCAAGCGCTGCTAGATTACACTCCATCTCCATCGCTACGGGCGATGACGCCAAAAGCGGACGTGCTTGCTTTAGCGGTTGTTTTATAGTGTTGTATGCAGCCGCCGCAGAGCGCAGGCCATGTGCTTGCGTGTTCCCTTTCACAAAGGACGGCAGTGCACTTAACAATCACATAACCCTACTCCTGTTGTCGTTAGGAACAGTCACCCCTCAAAAAACAGGCCTAATTGTCATAAATGCTGTGGCTTTTTATTGAAATCTCGACAGGAGTGCTGCCTTTTAGGATGTCATAGCTATACCGCGAGCACATGATTCCCATTTTAAATCTTCGTATGGGATAAAATTTAAGTGCACTCACGAAACCTATATACGGAAGCCTGACATCACTTTTTGAGTAACTGGCTTGTACCTTCCTTTTCTGCACTTACAGACACTTTGTTTATTTGAAAACAGTATTTGATATTTGAGGGGAGAATATATCTCCAAGGATGAGGAGGAAGAAATACACTGAAGGCTATGGATGTTATATTGTTCCCGGACCGGCTGGCTGCCCTGTGCTGGAGAAGGGATAAGGGGGATAAAAAATGACGGAAAAAAGATCCTACAAAAAAGCCATCCTAAAGGAGTTCTGACGCAAAAATTTTAGCAGGATTTGACAGTTGCATAGGAAGGCTGGGAGCGCACAGGTCACATCTGTACAATGTCAACAACAAATGCAGCTTAAAGCGTATTTTAATTAAATTTTGATGTTCGTCCAAGCGCCAAATTGGAAAGTGAAGCCCCTAGCGATGCAGTCATCACGCTGGCACCCTATGTAATTAACGTACGTCGCCAGTTTTGTCCGGGCAACCGGAGTAGCTACCGGAGAGGAACAACATCGCATGGTAGCTACAGCTGATGGTGCAAAGCCAAGGAAGAGACTCACAAAGCTTACATTACGGCCACTTGCCGGCTTACCGACTCTGTGTAAGCCACTGACAGTGAGATAGTAATTAATTCAGGGGGGGGGGGGGGGGGGGGGGCACGTCCTTGTGCCGTCATGTGGTCTGGGCAGGTAAGTGTGGTGGAGTGCCACTTTGTGCTATCTGTCCCATGCGAAAAAATTTCGGGGAGGGGCACATGGGCCCGATGTTCCACCCCCTGGCTACGCTACTGGGCGCAAGGAAAAGCTATGCGCAGCTCTGCCACCTGCGGAAAGCATATACAGGGACACTTCACTGTTGTACGCTGTTGCCGTCAGCGGCTCTGGATACGGCATCTGCAAACGTTCGGATGCCTGCGGACAAACCAAAGTTCTCTTCTGTCGGGAATGGGCTGCGTAGAGGACAGATAACTGCTTAGTGGACAAATCACGCCACGGCGTCCGCACTGACAGGTGGGGCTTACGCAGTTCCACATCCAGCTGAATGAACAGAGACGCATGCACCGTACGTACTACGTGGGATTTGCACACTTTTGCAACTCGGCGTTGCCCGATCTAAGTACGGGTCTGTAAAACGTTCCGTCACGCCACGTAGATGTTACAAATACACATACAAAAAATGCACACATATAGCAGCAAACTGCCCTGACGTGCAACTTGAGCGCCAGGTGTGTCTAATCCAAAGATTGCGCCAACGTTGTGACGTCACGGCTTCCATCGTCACTTCCCAATATACCGCTTTACTTTATGGAGCAAAAAAATGGCTCCGCACGTCTCGAACAGCGGCTGCTCCAAGGCTCACGGAAATCGTCATCTCTGTTGAATTGCGATGACGAGGAAAACAAAATCTCAGGCATCGACAAGATTCGCAGAGTGAACTGAACTTTTCAACTGATATTTATCGTTTTTCCAGCTCAATTCAGCACTCGCAGACGAAACAACAGCGCTGACGACATGGCAGGAGGTGGCCAGTGACATTACTTACATTCGCGGTCAAGAGATAGTGTTTGTTCACGAGCAGGCCGAGTACGTCAGGGGCCGCAGGCCGCTTGAATTGAAAATGCCACTGGCTATAACATAACAAGATATATAATTAAACAATGCAGTCATGCTGCGGCAAATGAATTTTTTAGCCGCGATTAAGGAAAGTCACTCTGTGGACAGTAGTTCGTGCTCAAATACTCATGTGAAGTGTGTTGGCAAGACCGGCTAATGAACTTTCAGCAGTGCAGGTCACTTACGACTAACAGAAGCAATAAGAAGTCATGGAGTGTTGACAGGTGCGTCAGCCTGTCATCGTAACTTTTTGAAGGAATGAATGAGGCAAACACATGGATGGCAAGTCATTCATCCGGTATGGTGCTGGAACAAATCGACTGATTGACAAAGACGTTGCGCCAAGACGATGGGAGCCACAAGTAAAAGTAAAACGATATCACTAATGTTGTACGCAAGGGACGACGAGAGCTCTTTGCTTTTATTACCTTATTCAGTGCACATGCGTGGAGCAAACACTGTCGAGCGTCGAAGTGCTTCCGCTGCATTGCACCTCGCTCCACGCTAACTAGTAAAACTATTCAATGAGCTAGAGAAATTCTTGTGCTTTCTGTATTTTTTTTTAAGTCAGCCAAGTAAAAATAGAGTTCAACATGCTCGTACAAATTTTATCGCAATAGAAGTGAGAGTTAACTCGCAAAAGGTAAATGCCGCGATGTTAACTAGTCTATAGAATAACTAGCATGTTACTCAACACTGGCGCAATGGAAGGGGTAGCTGGCAAGAAGTCACATCAAGACAGAAATATTTACCGTGACAACAAAGATAAAATACCACAAATAATAATAATAATATCTGGGGTTTAACGTCCCAAAACCACCATATGATTATGAGAGACGCCGTAGTGGAGGGCTCCGGAAATTTTGACCGCCTGGGGTTCTTTAACGTGCACCTAATTCTAAGCACACGGGCCTAAAGTACCACAAAGCACGAGGTTGCACTGCTAAAGAAAGATAAGATTAGATTAGCGCCGCTGCTTCAGCGATGACGCACTGTTAACTACGCTGGTCGGCGGGACGGTTTCGGATTCATGCACCAAGGAGCCACTGACCGCCTGTCGCCTCGAAGTAAGCGCAAGGCGAAGCACGCACTCCAGCGTCAGTAATCGCAGCGGGCGGAGCGCACCCACA
Organism: Rhipicephalus appendiculatus; assembly: GCA_030522465.1. Taxonomy (NCBI): domain Eukaryota; kingdom Metazoa; phylum Arthropoda; class Arachnida; order Ixodida; family Ixodidae; genus Rhipicephalus; species Rhipicephalus appendiculatus. Next base: position 3,585 of record JALIZH010019855.1, read on the forward strand.
CGCACGCATGCACACATCCCCACAAACCATACTAAGTTCCGTTCTATCTCTCCTCGATTTCTTTAGGTGATTTGTTCATTTGTCGACGCAAGACAGATTCGCGTACCCAGGCTGGGTAAATACTGTCACAGCACGAACACGCACATAGTCATATTATTGCGATAGCAATTATATGGACACTCTCAGCTGGTTTTCGCCGTCAGCGTCGGCGTCGCCGTCATGTCCCGTATATGTATATATATATATTTATAAAAACCTCAAAGAAAAATAATTCAGAAAAATTTTTCCGACGCGCGGCATCGAACCATGGACCTCTCGGTCTGCAGCGCGGGGCGCTACCCATTCAGCCACGAAGGCGAACGTCCTTCAACGCTCAAACGGCGAGCTATTTATATACAGCGAGTTTTCAGCGTGTTTTCAGCATTACCAGCGAGATGGCGCATAGGCCGCGCTCGGAGTAAAGTCCCTAGAATAACTAAAGTAGCGCCATACGTGTCGGCGTGCAGGCTCCTCCTCTCCCCAGCGCTTGGTAGTGCAAGCGCGCCATCTTGTCTGTCCTCTGTGCATACCCTCTCCCGGCGCTGTGCATACCCTCTCCCGTGCGCCGGGAGAAGGTATGCACGGCCGGCCGTGCTTTCGGCAGTTTCCTGGCGGACACCATAGAGGCGCTGCTGCAGCTGCTGGGAGAGGAGGCAGAGGCGAAGGGGCGCGGTTGGCGCTACTCTAGTTTTTTTAGGGACTTTAGCTCGGAGGGGCTTAGTTGGGCGCCCCGTTCGTCGCGACGCACGCTCTCAGGCATCGGTCGGCAAAAATTGTGGAGCTCACTCAGACTCACTCATGAAACAAATTCTGTGCTCAGGGCTCACTCGGACTCAGACTCACCAAAATTTTCCTGAGCCGGACTCACTCGGACTCACACTCACGAAAATTTTCTTCAACCGGACTCACTCGGACTCAAACTCACCAAAATTTTACTCGCCCGGACTCACTCAGACTCAGACTCACGGCTCGATCTGAGTCTGAGTGAGTCTGAGTGAGTCGACTCATGAGTCCGTTAGTCTCGAATTGTTTTTCGACCATGGTTTCAATGCTCTTTAACCTCAATATATCACGTAATCGCCGCCTTTCTTGGCGCCTTTTGATATAGTACTTAAGAATACGAGTTATTAGTGGTTGCAAACCAGTAAGGACATTTTTCTTGAAAGAGATGACCACACAAGATATATTTATCAAGAACTTCCCTGGAAGGGTTGGCGGGAGGGGGGGGTTAACGCACCCCCCCCCCCCCTACGTAATTCACGCCTCGGCTCAATAAATATTGAAATGGTGTATGTACGATACTGCTTTGGAATACCTGTGACTAGACGTGAGTATAAATGGGAATCTGGGTAAGACTCATAGTAATGCTGAAGATGAGTAGATAGGACTATAGGTCGGCAAACAAAAGTGGAACTCACTCAGACTCACTCAAGAAATATATCTTGCGCTTTGGACTCACTCGGACTCAGACTCACCAAAATTTTCCTGAGCCGGACTCACTCGGACTCACACTCACGAAAACTTTCTTCAACCGGACTCACTCGGACTCAAACTCACCAAAATATTACTCACCCGGACTCACTCAGACTCAGACTCACGGCTCGATCTGAGTCTGAGTGAGTCCGAGTGAGTCGACTCATGAGTGAGTTCGCCGACCTATGCTCTCAGGCGCTCCTACTCTCCGGCTTGCACTTTGCGCGAAGGGGGGCGGGGAGGGTAGATGCCCGTGCGCGCACGCTTATCTCGCGGTGGCGGAGAAGGGGGCTATCGTCGGAACGATAGCGTTGTAGTTACCGGGCGCGCGGTCACATCACTCGCTGCAGTCCCCCCGTTTGCGAAAAGAGCACGCTTTACAAACACAGCGAAGTAAAAACTGTGACACTTGTTAGTTCGCGCTCGTCTGTACCTGTGAATACGTTTCGTGCGTTGTTTTTTTTTTTTTGAGCAGCGCGTTAAGTGTCGAGCTGTGAATGTTTTTAGTTCGCTCTGGTCCTGTGCGTGTTGTTTTCGTGCGTCATGTGTGCGTGAGCAGCGCGCTACACTTTCGACCTGCTTGCCACTCGTCGCTTGACATTCCAATTTGTTGCTATCGCATTCATTGCTTCGCCTTGTGGCGAAACTGTGACTTTTTTATACTTCTCGAGAGTACCTTGACCTCACTGCTTGTTTTCTTTGTTTCTGTATTGTTTTTTTTTTCATTCGCACACGGTAAAATGTTTTAAGAAAAACATTTTCTTTTCCTCCCGCCTCGCCCGAAGGAGCCGGACTTGAAATAAAGTTTATTCATTCATTCATTCCTCTGTAATAACGGAAGCGTACCAAGTGAACTGAAGAAAAAGCACATAATGTAATCAACACACAACACCACTAATCTCGGAGGTATATAGAAAAGCTACAAAAGCACGCGATTTGACGTAGTGCGTTGAGATCTCAGTCAGAGTGGTTTAGTAAAGCCGTAACAAATTTTCCAAACGAGTAAAATGAAACAAAAAAATATCAGTTATGTTTAAGCCTTACAGTGGTGCAGTTATGCTTGCTCATAGTTGAGGTGAGCTGTACATTGATGTAGAGAGGTATACATCTACAGAGCAACCCAATAAAAAAGAGCCATTTGTATGACTAAATTCATTTACAAATCAGACTGTGCGCAATGAAAAAAAAAAAAAAAAAAAAAAAAAAAACAAAGGAAAGGTAAGTGCGAAGCATCCTAGTTTCAATAGAAATTGAAAAGAGACATTGATTATAAACCCTCGTCACCAATCTGCAATAATAGCCAGAAACGTTCACTGCATGAAAGGTAGAGCGAGTGGAGCTTTAATGACTGAAAAAAAAAAGCTTTTGGACAAGATTTACGACTTGACTGAGGTATTGGCACTAGAATATGCCAGTGACATTTGACTTACTATTCAATATTTTTGCATTTTGTAGCGAATTGCTCAAGATAAAAGATGATAGCACAGAATTTTGGCATGAAATAAGATCTAAAATTTGTGATATTTATTCCTCGGAAATAATACCGAGACAATGGTCCTTGAAAATGCCGATGGCGTCAAAAAGTTTTATTTTCGCAGAAACCGCGCACTCAAAGCCACCACTCTCAAAGTTTTACATCATAAAGCGAAAGTATACAATTGTAGGCATGTAAGTTTCTCAAGTATTTGCACATTCTGAGCTCTTTTTGGCACTGCGGCCAAATAGGTCCAACTTGCTGAGCTCTCATTGGGTAAAGAGGCTGCTACGGGTTTTCTGATTGGCTCAGAACACCTGCATTGCAGCCGTTCACAGAGTGGGAAAAATGACACCTGATGTTGCTGGGCATACTTCTGAAGGTCATGATGACTGACATCAGCACGTAGTGGCAAATAATCGTTGTGACCTTTCGCCGCAGTTAGGTATCATGAACCAAAGTAATGTGTCTTTATGCATCTGAATAGTGTGTACTTCTAAGGAGATTGGTTGGTGTTGCTGACAAGATGGCCGTGTTTTGCTTTGGCTTCATTTTAGTCCTGTCAGCGGAACTACGTATAATCTAAAATTAGCTTCCACCACAGCTTCAATTTGAGTGCTTATACGTTAAATTTAAAGCGTTTTGGGGTCCAAAACCACGACATAATGATGCTCATCATAGTGAACAACTTCCGATTAATTTTGGTCACTCGTAGTACATTGCTTCATGGGAGCCTAAATTTTTATACAGAGGCCTTCTTGCATTTCACCTCATCGAGGATCAGCTGCCACGGCCTATAATAATAAAAGCCTTACCCTAGACCTTAGCAGCGCAACCGTTTTGCCGCTAATCTGTTACGGAGGGTGCATGCTGCTGCAGTTTATCAATAGCTCTCGACTTTAGTGGAGCATCAGTTGCAAAAAGATATCTTCCACACTTGTATTTCGCCTTTGTTCCTTGTTCCTTGTATAACGCTGCCCTATCTACCATACTCACATCTTTGCTGAAATATTATCACAAATAAAAAATTTAATGTTTTGCCTAGTGGAGAATTGCTGGGCCTAAAGACACAGGGATTTTTGTAACTTTGTCTACTTTGTCTTTAACCGCCGCAATTCACCAATACCTTGTACCAACAAACCTAACCGGTAACACTGCTTCTCTATTTATTTATTTTATTTATTTGACGTATCATCAGGTCAAATGGAGCATTATAGAGGAGATTGGTTACAAGCAAAATAAGTTAACGCAATAATACAACGAACAGGAGTTCATAGAGCAAAACAAAAATGTAATAAAACAAATGACAACTCGATATGCAATGTTAGCTACGACATTCGTAGATTCAGGTTGGAGAACGTGACCAAAAGGTTCCTATAGTTATACATTGTTAGTTGTTACGTTCTTGAATAACTGGTTGTCAGCGATAGTATGTACATGTCGAGGCAGGAAAGCGCTCCCACTTAACTGAACAGTGCGGTAAAAAGGATTAAAAGAAGGCACCAGATCTGAATCACGGAATGCCGACCTTATGAATATGATCTAGTCTGGGTGATATACACGGAAGCAGCGGGATAAGTTCGTTTCGTTCACCCGTTCTTTTTTTCTCTATTTCATCCTGAATTTATCTTCTGCTTACTAACCTGCAGATCGTGCACCTCTCTAAATTGATGTTGATGTTGAGTACTCTTAGTGGCAGCACCTTCTCACTTTCACAAATTTGCAAGGCCAATTATCATCCGTCACTATTTCACCAACTTGCAAAAAACATTCCGTCCACAATGAACGCGCCACCGCCCACCCTCTCTGCGGTTTCACTTAGCGAGCGCTGTATCGGGTTACCTACAACACGCCCCCCTGTCCGATGAACCGTGCAGATGCGAACACTCATCCCCCCACCACCACTCTGTAAACGTTCACTCTGTAAAAGACAACTGCTCCTACACATACCACGATTGCGGCGGACGTCTTGTTCCAGTGCACCTTTAATCGTCCTTCGTTCGCACCAGTGATGAAGTTGCTACTATCCCAGGCAATTCTGAGCGCCGTCGCCCCTCATGGCCGCGGCGCAAGTACCACTATGCCCTTATCACGGTGAGTTGGCGGGCTGCAGTTCGAATTTATTAACTTGGAATGACGCTTCTGATCCTCGTTTCTACTCGCCGCAAATATATCGAAATGTCATGTGACCTTTCGCCATTTCCTTCGATTTTTCTTCACTATTTTAATAATAATAATATCTGGGGTTTAACGTCCCAAAACCACCATATGATTATGAGAGACGCCGTAGTGGAGGGCTCCGGAAATTTCGACCACCTGGGGTTCTTTAACGTGCACCCAAATCTGAGCACACGGGCTTATAGCATTTTCACCTCCATCGAAAATGCGGCCGCCGTGGCCGGGAATTCGATCCCGCGACCTGCGGGTCAGCAGTCAAGCACCATAACGACTAGACCACCACGGCGGGTTTTCTGAACTATTTTGTTTGCCTCTAATACATTTTGTTTAGAAATTTGACAATCACTTTGCGCATTTTGAAGCTAGGCAGTGAGGTGCGTGTAGGGGAATTACAGAATACGAATAATATTTATTTATGTGTCATAAATATGAAACTCGGATTGGCTTACATGTAGCGTTATATGATCTACTTACACAAGTGCCATGGCAGCTGGCTTTATTCTTTGAGCAAAGCAGTGCAAAAGTAAAACAACAAACCTCATCAACACATCCTGCGCTTGAGAGATATACGTGACCTATAGAGCGATTTGCTGAAGTGAACTGCTCCATACCTTCTGTTTTGGTGCTTCTGGTTGTGTGCGTCGTGATTGCAAGCATAAGCTGCCATTGTAGGGCATTTTCTAGGTGCGTTCGGTAGATTTTTGAAGTGTGCAAACGTTATCAGGCTATGTTTTAGGGAAGAGTACTGAATCATTCGCAGAATGATTTCTTGTTGAAGTGGAAGGAAACTTGCCACCGATTATAAACATGAATAGAAATTGTGGTGGCTTATCAATTGACGCGTCCATCAATTCCTGCAGCGCACCTTACACAGGAACTTCGGAATTGTCACGGCCCGGAGATCAGCAGCAACGAAGCGTTCAACACGGTATGGATTTCATGAAATACGCGGCTTGCTTGAAAGACCATCGCGAATTTGTTAGTGAAAATGTAGAGTTTATCCACTAACGGGACGTGAGGGGGGAGATGGAGGGGTGGAGGGCTCTTTTTCAACAGGCATTTCACTGCGACGTCTTTTCTCATTATATAATATGAATATATTAAGTTGAACACGATATAAACTCCGACTCATACTGTTAGCGGATAACATGTGATGTTAATATGATCTACACAAAAATTCAGTAATATTTTATTCTTGTAGCCCATAGAAGTGCTTCACCGACTATAACGCATTCTGAGCCCAACTTTGCGTGTACGACTGCGTACAGGCGTTTAGATTATAGCGAAATAAAGAAAAGCGCGCTGGTATACTTTATTTTCTGAGCACACTGAACAAAAGTTGTGTGGCCAAAAATTAGCATGAAAATCACTCGCAGTTCATCTGCGCGTTTCCAACGTTCTGTGTCATTCAGCAGAATATTATATTGCTCGCAATATGCGTACGCACACAACTGAACAAGAGTAATAGACTGTTGTATTACGTAGAAGTTTTTTACTGAAGCTTGATGCCCCAAAGCAACCGCTTCACCCGGGTCCCACATATACAGTTGCGCGTAAAATTCTATCCTAGGGGACTCCTGAGGCGGCGGGTAAAAACAGCAGTTATACTACTGCGAAATGTGTCCCTTGGGGAATAAATGTGACGAAGTAAATATAGCTTCGTATTAAGAGTCGTATAAAGAATTTCAGCTTATCGCGAAAATTGAAAAGGGAGCACGAATTCAACCACCATTTGATAAACACACTGCTCGGTGAGGTGGCCTGATTTGGAGAGGTTGTAACTTCTAAGTGGACTTGCGGCGAATCTTCGGTTCTAGCACGTATTATTACTGCATTGACTGAGATGTAATGTATTTTACCGGTGGAGTTAATACAGCGAAAGCTCTTGTTAGATCACAACGGCAGTGGGGTAGTTGTCCGCCGCCGCGGGTGTCTGTAACCCCTATGGTGCGAAACAGAAAAAAAAAGAATAATAAAACGGGGATAAAATTCAAGGAACATCGGCTACTCTTGATGACTATCATCATTATCCAAGCATGAGCACCTCTAACAGCTGGTAAGGTTCCAGGCCCTCGACTGCGCTTTTCAAGATGAAGTGTTGGCGTCAACCTGGGTGACAGATAGCACCGGTGGTACGGGCAATTCTTTGCTTCCACTCACCACCTACCTAGCCATGCGTAAGCTGCCACTCTGTGCTCTCGGCCATGGCTATGGGGCCAGTGATGGTGTTTGGGGCCATTAAATTATTATAGCGAATGCTGTTATGAGATCACAAGAGCCGATTTTGGTGCCCTAGTTATCGGCTGCCGCTGCCGCTACCGCCGGTGTCCGTAACCACTCGTCCGCGAAATAAGAAAAAAAATAACCGAGAAAAAAATTCCTAGACAGCAATGGGATTTCAACCCAGGCCGGCTGCGTGGCAGTCGGGGATTCTAACAAAGAGCAACGCTGGTTCTTTGAAGCTCCTTCTTAAAAATGCCCTATACGTGTGTCATGTCGGGAAAGCAATCGTAACAACATAAATAATATAGCGTGTAAAATAACTACCAGGCGTCACACAATGCGAGTTGCACAACGAGTGACCGGGTCGTTTATTGCTTCGAACCCATGACAAAAGCCTCCGCCATTATTTTTTGTCGTCATCAGCCACAGCACGAACAAAGTACAACAATGCCTTACAGATGCCTAGCGGGCATCATGCTTCTGCGCAGAACGACGATTGATGTCCTAGAGGGTGCTTCCCCACTTCATGAAAGTTTCGATGATTTATGTTAGAGGGTACCCTGCATGTGTACTTTTATCAGTTGCCCCCAGAGGGTTAACAACGGGCTCAAGAAAGGCTGCTCTTCCAGCTTTCGCTGTGACTGCTGTGTGTTCCGCGCAGGCCTGGACATTTTTTTTTATTATACGCCATATTAAATCCAACCCAATGCGTGCACAATGAAGACAGTGTAAAACCAAGGTCGAAGGTGAATGAGCATGGAGGTTCTGAAATTTAATATTTTGGTATATTAACGAAATTACCTATATTGTTACAGAGTTTTGGCTCTTTGATAATGATCCATGTTTCTGAGGGCTAGTACTGGTTTTTCTTTTTCTCATCTACTCGAAAATTCAGTTTAATTATATCACTAGCTCTTGGGACTACAGGAATATATGCAACCCAGGCGGGCACACTATACAGAAAAACCGCCAGGCCTGCGCGGAACGCGCAGCACAGTCACACAGCGAAAGCTGGAAGAGCGGCCTTTTTAGAGCCTTTTTTAAACACGCGTGGGCAACTACTGCAAGCGCACTTGCATGGTACCCACTACGCCATAAATCATCATAATTTTTCTGTAGTGGAGAAGCGTCCATTGTGCAATTATTCGCCATTCTTCAGAAGAGCGTGTTACCCACTAGCAACGCATTATGTGCACTTTGCTCATACTATGGCTGACGACGATGAAGAATCATGCCTGAGGCTTTTGTAATGGGATGGAGCATTGAACAACCAACGTGTTACGCAGTTCGCATTGTGTGACGCCTGGTTGTTACTTTGCTGTTCTAAAATGCTTTACAATACACGTTAATGCGATTCCTTACCCGACATGAAGCCTATATAGGGTCAGTTTTCATCGCAGGTTCAAGCAGCGGCGTAGCTCAGTTGTAGAGTACTGAGCTGCCACGCAGAGGGCACGGGCTCGATTCCCGGTCTGCCACAACTATTTTTTATTTATTTAGTTTCTTTCTTATTTCGTGCGATAGTGGTTCGGACACCGGTGGCGGCGGGGGGCAGCGGTGGCGACGGCGGCGGCGGCGGAATACTACGGCGCAAAAACGACCCTTGTTTGATCTCATACCAGCTTTCGCTGTAAAACGTAAACGCGTAGCTCGCAAATGTACAGATAAACTTTAAGCGGAGTGTTTTATATGTTCGCTTGGAACGTCCTAATACTTTCAGCAATGCTCAAAATCATATACAAAGAGATTCTTTTGCCATTAATTAGCCAAAATTTTATAGTGCTACGCCGTCCTATAATAGTTTTCCATAATCGCATAAATTCAAAATTATTGCCCTGGCAGAAGAAATCGATTCTCATCAGTAGAATTTTATTAGAAGCCAGTGTAGCTGTTCCTCTTGTGCTTTTCGTTCATGTGCTTACATTGTCTAGAATTGCGGATGACCTTCCTACCTTTCCTTGCTTTTCCTCTCTCTCCTTCTTCTTCCTCCGCGGATTTTACCTTCTCACTAGTGATTCGAATAATATTAGCTGGAGTTTGGTTTGCCTGGTCTTAAGGAGCTTCATGTCAAACTGTCCCTACCGTTTACCATAGCGTGATAAATTCTCGTAGGTGTCTTGATGTGTCATCTTTTAAACGGAGCGTATTTATTTTTTTGCAGCTTTCGGAGTTCAGCAAGAGGTACGAAGAATATTGTGCCCAGAAGATAGCACCACAAATGTCCGTCTCCGAACTACACGTTCATCGATGTGCGGACAAACAGTTTAACCGCATGGTAAGCACAAAAGAAGACTAACGAATATTACATCATCGGCACAACTTATGACTAGAAATGCTTTCAGCATCATAATGTCCTTCTTCATAAAAATTTGCGCAGCTCGCGCTAAGCCGCAAGGCTGTGTCACAGCAGAGCTGGTGGGCACCTAGCTGGTGCTGGTTTAGCTAGGCTTTTCTAAGTACATGGCGAACTGTTGCTAGCTCAATGATACGTGCGCTCACGCACTAAGCGTTCTAGTGACCTCTCACGTAAACCAGGATTTGACCACCAGCATTACAAACTGTATCGATTGGGTATCGATAAGCCATCACGTAGCAAAACCGAATCAACATGATTCTAGTAGCTTAATCAGCATGATTAGCCTAATTATTCCGACTGACTGTCAAACTAGTGAATAAACAACTAGACATTTGAGCTGTTGAATTAACTATCTAAATAATTGGTCGGTTAAGCTAATCAATCTCGGATAAACTAGCTAGCTAGTTATTAGAATAGTTAGGCTTAGTTACATTTAGCATTGATTAGTCTGAATTAGGCTGGGCTCCGTAAGATTTGTCAAGCTCTACCTCACTAGCCACACCGAGATTTCATCTCGGCTTAGCTCCGGCTAAAATGTTTTTGACTTCATTAGCTCAAATATGATTAGCTGCTTAGGTGTTAGCATGCTCAACATGGCTTAATTAGGCTTGACTATAATTACCTTAGCTTTACTAAGCTCATCTAAGCTTAACTTGGCTTGACGTGGCAAACGCAAGCTGGACATGATGATGACAGCTTTTTCTACGCCACACGGACAAACTTAGAGCATACAGCTCTGCAGTAACATAAGATACTTTCTGTTGCAGTTTTACAGGTGCTGGGCGGACATGCTAAGTGCAGACTACACATTGGTGAGCATTTCACTTCATGCACTTTACTTAAAAATTTGAAAGTGTCCTTTCCGGCTAGTTTCTCAATGCAGTAACGCTTTCAATTGGGCCAGTTGGTGCAATCTTGTAACTTGATTCATGGCTGCGCTAAAAACACGGACAACAGAGGAGACATACACGCCCATCGTGTGTATGTCTCCTCTGTTGTCCGTGTTTTTAGCGCAGCCATGAATCAAGTTACTAGTTTCTCAAGACTTCATTAAAGTTATTTGTCTGTCTGTGCTGTGATATACAGAAAAGAAGCCTATGCTTCTTTTGAATGAATTCCGTTAAAATGATTTTGCTGCATGGAAATTTCCATTGCTGACCTGTACCGTGTACTCGGACTAGGCAGTTTTAAGTTTCTGAGGCGCAGCAAGATATTCCAGCGTGAAACTATTTTTAGTACATGTCACATTACACATCGCTGCTGAATATAAAGTAACATGGACGGCAACGAGACTTGCAGGATGTTATGAAGAATAAATTGGTGGAGGCATTTTCGTAGAATCCTGCATTTAAGTTGAATGAAATGTTGCATAGGGGACACTGCACGATGGTTTAATATTGCTTAACGCCTTCGAAAGTGACAGTCATCCCACGTCTGTCTCATTGTCAAACTACTCAAATAACGTTTACGGAGCAACATTTTAAGCAAGTTGGTCATTTATGGCAAGAGTATAATTGCGAACAAAGACACTGGCATTGCGAACAAAGAGATTGGCGAAAGAGAATGCAAAACAACAAGTTTTTCTACTTCTCTTGCATCCGTGTATTTTTTGTTGTTTAACTGAAACTCAAGCGTCTGCGGCGCCCGCGCATCGCCGATCCTGGACACTATATCGTACACTTTCATTTTTCTATCTTTAAAGCGAGAGCATTACTTCCCTCGTTATGCGAACCCGCTGTGATGAGGAAGCCGCGGGGCATGAGGAGCACTCAAATGAAGTCGTATTCATTTCAAAAAATTGGCTACAGTAATGATTTTAGCCTCTCCACCACCATTACTGGCGCTCCGTAACCCGAGCGCGAATCTACAACCTTAGCTTTGCAACAGGTGACAGTGATGAGTTAGTATTGAAGTGCTTGGGCTTTGCCTGGTTGCTGCTTCATAGACGGCGCCGCAGCCACTGCAGCTCGCCATGCTCTATCCGCAGCCACTTGCGCTGCCTTTCACGTGGTCGGGGATAAAATGCGCTTCAGGTAGAAAGCTTTAGGACAATTCATGCTCTCGCATTTCCGTATGACAAAAATTTCTTAGGAGACCTAAGTGTTTCTTCCATTCATGCTACGTGTTTCGTGGGCTTTTCTTTTAATTAATTTTCGCTCGTTTTTGAACCCCCGTCTCATGGCTCTCAGAAAGCACCGTTGACCACTCATGTATTACAATGCAAAAATTATTAATAAAAATTACAGTAGTGACTCTACAGCAGGTATGTGCACCAAAACACAAATGACCAGCTCCATTCGTTCATTTCGCAGAATTCGGCGGGAGTCGGCAGCACTGACTTGGCAATATTCAAGAAGTCACTGGTGAGTTTAACAACTTTCATTTATGTCGATATGCGCCTCAGCGACACCATAAAGTCTCAACACCGTGTATCATTTGCGAGGAACGAATGCAAGAGTCGCATTATGCTTGC
>JALIZH010019856.1:0-20482 GCA_030522465.1 Rhipicephalus appendiculatus
ACGTCACCGTCGCCGAGGTAACGTGCACGTAGGAGCCCTGACAGATGATACGGCTCAGTTGAGGCGTCGCGCTCGTTCCCAGCAGGTAACGCCACACAGGAGGTTCCGCCCTCCACGGGCGGTTTGGGACCAGAGGCGAGGCTCGGACACCAGGAAAGTGGCCACGAACAGTCACGGCCGGAACTCCGTGAAGCCGCGTACCTCCGGGTAATCGGTGACCAGCTGGAGCGTCCTGGGCATGTCGGACTTCTCGCGTTCGGGTCCGGAACCCGACACCGCAGCCGCGCGACACCAGCGACCTTCGCTCCAGGCTGTTCCAAACCGCTCTGCGCTCGACTGGGCCTCGAACGTTTTCTCCTTCTCTTCTTCTTCCCCCGTGCCTGCTTCTCATTGGTCTTCCTATGGCCCTTGATCATGCGAGCTTTCCCGCAAACTTCTTTTGGCGGACCGGGGGTTTCACGCGTGACTTTTCGCGCCTACGTCGTCGTCTTCTCTCCGCCGCTCAATCGCTGCCGTTGCCTCAGAGCATCGTCTCGCTGCATCGCTGCCGCTGTCGCAAGCATCGCTGCCGTTGCCTCAGAGCACGTCTCACACAACACCGCGTTGCCACCACACTTCACCAACACCACCACACTACAGTTCACCACACCATCCTCGCAAGCCCAAGTGCTACATATCAGCTTACCGCTTCTGGTGTTGGTAATGCCCATTTTTTGTTGGCATCGTCGCGGAACAGTAAACAATTGGTTATAAGACACATATGCGACCGTTCAACATATTGTTGGAAAGATTTTTCACCACTGATCATCCCTAATTACTAATTATCGATAGACATATGTTCAACATATGTCTGTACGTACAAAATTTGTACATATCCTTAGCGTCATTTCGTAACGTTTCGCGTAATAGAGACTTTCAACCCAGTCACCTTGCATCCGCATGCTTCGCATAACGTCGATTCGCATCGTATTTGAGATCTGCCAATTTTTTTTAGAGATCAGCTCTCGCAAAAGCCATTCTCTTTAGCTTCAAATTTTCACTTGACGTACGCTTTCATTTTCACAATGTGATAGAATATCAGGAAAAAAAACTAATGTAGTTTTACCGTGAGAACTGCAGATGTTATTTTGCACGAATATTCAAAATGAAATCATCATGCGGAATTTTTATAAAATGATTTTTGCAAGTTTTCAGGCTCACTGAGAAAGAATTGGCGTTGCCAGTTGGCAGTTTGATATTGCCAGTTTTTTTTTCCCCTTTTCTTTTTTTCAGATATACGATGCATCGTTTGCAACACATATGCGCTATTGTAAATTCAATAGGGGGTAACAGTACCGCACTGTTCATAAATCATGTTATTGTGCAAAATGGTTAAGTGATTAAGTCCATATCTGCCAGTTATTGAACACACTTCACAGCTATTAGTTAGGTGTAAAATAATAAGCCAAAGTTTCTATATGAATACACACTAGTGTCTGTCTTCAGGTTCGATACCGTACGAACTCGTGGTTTCATATGCAGCATAGTGAACTTCCAAGAAAGTCCTCCGCGCCTAAAACGATCTTTGAAGACAGGTATGTTTCACGGCTGCACACAAACTATGGATTTCGAACAGAATGTTACCACTTGCCAAACAGGCAAATAAAGTCGAACTTTATTATGAAAGTCTGCGCACATCTTCAGCAAGTTCCTTTTGAATATGCCGTATTAACTGCGTGCTACCTTATTTGACATTCTTTTTTTTTTTTTTGGAAAACAGCAATGAAGTTATTGCTCGTTGTCCTTCTACGCAAGAGTATTTAATTTTTCTCTTATGCAGCCATCATGAACCGTAAATGACGGGCTAGTCAAGCTATCTAATGGAGCTTAAGCGCCCTGTCCCAACCACATGTGTGCGGTTCTATGTACATGGCGAATATATGCATTAGAATCAAGCCATTGCGGCTAACATAAGCCTTTCAGCCTTTAGCGAAATATTCGTGCTGAACCTTTGCTATTAACTTCCTTTCTTCTTAAACATACAAGGTTAACTTACACAATTGCCAAACTAAAACAATGGCTCCATGGCGGCGTCTGGCAGTAGTCTCATCTCTTCTGTTACTTCCAAGGAAATAAATCAGTAACATCAATGTGCCTAATGGCTCAGCACTTTTCAAAAGCATACAAATTATTACAATTAACTATGAGTGTTGTATATAAAAGATCAGGTTTTGCTAATTGTGAAATACAACAGAGATGCAAAGCTGTCGTACAGTCATGCTGCGTTAGCATACTAGGAGCAGCGTGCGTAGGGCATGTCTGAATTATGCGCACTTAATAACTGTATGTGTCCAGTTGTTTTGAAGAATATTCTGAAATAAGCACTTGTGCAAAGAAAGCGTAAAAGAAGGCAAAGCAGAAAATGATAGCTTAATTGAAATTGTCTGGGGGGAAAGTTTTGGCTGCTGATATATAATTATTAGAAGTCAGCAGAAAACAAATGGCGCTCATATATAAATGCGAAGTCATGAATTTAGGTGCTAATTTTTAATTGGCCATTTACCGCCTTGTGTATTTTCCAAAGTTCTTCTTGCATCTTGATAAATGGTTTTCTAATGCAGCCTACTTTTTGCTTTCCCAGCGTTCTTTCATGTTCTTTATCGATTTAGGTTTACTGCAGTTCAGATAAAGAAATTACGTGAAAGCTAACGAAAACTTATAGCATAAGAAGCTTAGCAAAGAGAGTTTCGCCGCTCGAAACATTTCTTAACACACAGTGTGAGAGAGAAGCAGAAGTGCTATCCAGGGTTACGAACACGTGGCATGTTCATCGCCAATGTTTGTTGGGCTTCTTTCAATACACCAAGGCACTGGGACATGTTTTCACAAGGTTGAGCTCGCTGTCTTCTGATTTAAAAGGTTTTTAAGGCGAAAACCTTAGATGCTTCACCAAGGGGGACATTTCAGCGTCGGCGGCGACGTTCCCGCGGCGTCGGGGACGAGTGATGCGAAAACTCATCATCACGTGACGTCATGTGACGTAACGCCACACGATGCCGTTGTAGCACCCTCCTCTGGGCGGCGAGCAACACCGGAGCTCGCTCGACCGCAACGAATGAAAATAAAGACGGCGCTTGATAGTGGCACGTGAAGCTATGGCTCGTGTTCGCTGCTCCCGTATACATTGACTGAGAAAACAAAGAAGATGGCTTTCGCCTACAAGTCATCTCAGGTGAATGCACAAGGGACCCTGTGAGTTTATTGATTAATAAATACTTAGCATAAAACTTCGTCAGTGCAGCATTCCATGGTGGTCAAAATACACGCCCATACGCCCCCCGTCATGAAATATCCCTGAGCATCTTGTATAGTGACAATTCATTATACTTTTCCGGCTCATCAAAGCTCAGCATACCTCGATTCCTAGAGTGTCCAGGACCTGCAGATATATAGGTTCTATTTAAATTTGCTTTTTTGATTGAACACTGGATGCCCTCGTTTTCATTTAGCATCTGTCTGTTTTGACTCGTTTTATTTCCATTCCAGAAACGATTAGTGAACGCGATGAATCGTCCGCTGGGACCATGCCGCAGTGCATGCTGTGGGTGAAGAAGGATGAAAACGTAGGCGAAACCTGCTGCGAGGAATACTTCAAAACGAAGTGTAGCCAGGGAACCACGGATTATGTTGGCACCGGGGACGAATGCAAGACTGCAGAGCCAGCTTCTCAAACACGAAAATAAAGGCGATGACGAGCTGAGAGGATGTGTCAGGAATTTCACAAGACACAGTTCCACAGCGGGTTTAGAGAATGTGAAGTTTTGTCTTCTATTGTGATACCAATTATATCGACACTCCAACCACATTTTCTGCCATCGCCGTCACTTTTGGTGTCGCCGTCTATGTTATGTTCCGTGTAAAGCCTTGGTCGATAACATCGCCCCGCGCCTCGTACGTATGTTCTGTGGGGGAGTTAAAGCGGACGAGGGCTGCCGAGAGTCTCGGCTCAAATCAGAGATGAAACGCGCGGGCCACATTTGTCGCGCGAAAAACGCATGGAGGAATGCCGGAGTGGGGATTGTGCTGTTATCGCAAAGTTTGCGTGGTAGATGTAAACGGCACGATGGTCGCTTCAACCGCTACGGCGTCCGTGTCTCCTTTTAATGGCGTTTTGTCGAGTTACACCTGGTCGCATGCCAAAGGAGTGAGCTGCAAGCCTTCGTAAACATCCCAATGTGTTACCAACACGGTAGTTAAACGTGCCTTCATAGAACAGTAGCAGCGTTCTTCGAGGTAAAGGAACTGACAAGAGGTCAGAACGCGCGCTTGATCTTAGTAAGCATGGAAACAACGTGCATGACATTTACAGAATCAAGCATCCTTTTCGCGATTCGGATTGAATTGTTATAGTTGTATTGCGTTCGGAAGTCTCAATAACCTGTAGGTTGCGCTGCCTTATAGACAAGCATAGGTGCAGTGTGGTGAAACAGCGCCACACTGCACCTATGCACGGATCTTCGTTTCATTCTCTACTGATTACGCGGTACAAAGAGTTCACGCTGTGAAGCGCCGCAGACTTCGCGGCGACTATTGAAATGAATGTTCGTGTCGAGCCGCGGCGCAAGCGCACAGCGTACTGTTGTGCACGAACACGAGCCGTGGCAACACTGTCTTGATTGACTGGACTCACTTATTTGCTAGCCTATATACGCTATCGCATTCACTAATAACTAGAGGCCGGATATTTAGGCACTAAAAAAGCGCGTTTTAGGCGCCAAAAATAGGCAGGCAAAACACCGTTTTAGGCCTCCAAAATTGTAAATATAGGCACAATAAACTTTTACATAAATTCAAATACTTTCACACAAAGTCGAGCGCGAGCTGTGTCTACGACAGGAAAGCAGAAAATGTGATTGTTTATGATGGCACAAAGGGGCCGACGGTTGAACATAGCTATGCAATAGTCGTTTTTCCCGCACGGTTCGCAGAACACGGTCTCTGCTTATTGTCTAGCATGGTGAGTCAAGTGTCAACCGTCGAATCAACGCACTCCTGCGTCTGTCTCTTCCTTTTCGGCGTCACTGAGAAGGGCAACACAGGAGCAGATAGCCAGAGCACTAAAAGACCGAAAGGGAAGGATGCCTCGTACTAGCTATAGTATAATTGATTCGGGTCTGTTTCTCCCCTGTCGGTGAACACCATAAGGAGCCCCTCACCAGATTTGAACATTTCGAGCTGACAAGTGTGATGCATGCTCTGGACGCTCACGACCACGTCTGCCAAGATTTCCAACGCTACGCGCCACGTTAAGACGTGAAACTGAACGCCGATGGCCCTTCACGCACGTACGCGCCCCAAGATGGAGGGGGCGATGTACAACAAGAATTGGCCCTGCATGGTTATCTGTGCTCTTAGGTCGCTCCTCTACGTAAACATTGGTGCTCTGACATCGCTCACAGCAGCACGTGACACTGCGAGAAATATCAGAGGCGACGTGAGCAATTTGTGTAATCTGTTGCTTGAATAGATAAATGGAAGCTTAGAGAAATAAAACACACACACACACACACACACACACACACACACACACACACACACACACACACACACACACACACACACACACACACACACACACACACACACACACACACACAAACGAAATGCGAGCCCCCCTTTTCAAAATTATTTATTACAATGTATTGCAGCGAGGTAGTAGACACGATTGGTCTAGTCATTATGATGATGATGACTAGACAAATCGGCCTCCATTGCGCATGCGTTCTTCGTCTCTCCGTACCCGCGTCGGGCCGGCGCCAGCCCTGGCTACGCTTGGCGTGTTTTAAATGCGAATGCATTTCTTAGTCGGGCTATGTCAGGCATCTGTTGTCCGCGGAGGAGGAGGAGGATAGGTTGAGGAGGTGTGCGCGCCGGCAGGTGTTATCTCTCCGCTCTCACTCCCTCTCCCTTAGCAACAGCTGCGGGCGCGCGCGTTTATCCTCGCCCCTAGCAACCGGAGCAGGTGGTGCGGGCGGAGTAGCGGAGAGTGAGTGGAGAGGAGGAGCGCGCTCTGGTGTGTGAGGGCGCTCGCATCGCGGAAGCTCGGCGGAGCTCCCGCGTGTGTGGAGAGAGTGTAGCAGAGGGTAGGTGCAGTGCTTCGCCGCTCCTATACTCGCCGTTCGCTCTCTCTCCTCCCTGCGCCCCACTCTCCCGTCTGCTCGCTCGCACGTATATATAAATGGAGTGAAGCGCGCGCGAAATGCATTCGCATTTTCTCACGATTCTCTTCGGGGAGGTGGGGGGCATTTTTTTTCGTGCATCGTCCCTTACAGCATCTCCAGTGATGCGACGAGGTGTATCGTGGTAAGGATGCATGATCCGTGCCAGCCTCTCTAAACGTACGCGCGCTGAAGGATCCATCCAACAGAAACAGACAGTATACAGAGAACGCAGCTAACGACACAACACCGATGGCGTGCACGAGCTGCTTCGGCCACATCATGCGCACGTGCCCTTGCGTGTGTATGAGACGTTCATGCGTTTGCGTCATGTGATCCTCCAGCCCCGCTACCGAAGAGGGCAGGGAAGGAATTTGGCTTGGTAATTCTAGACGGGGCGAGTGGCAAGGGTTTCAAGCTCGCCTCCTCGCATCATTGTTTCGCGGCTCGTAATGAACCAATTTGAAAAATTATTGTGGTACGACGCTCTTCATTGGGACTCAACAATTTACAGTGTTTAACTAGAATATCTTATGTGACCTGGAGAGGGGCCTTTTAAGATGTAAACTACAAACAAAACAAAAGCAGCGTGCATATCACATTTAAGGGCGCAGCTCTTAAGCGCCCGTTCCTGCGTTCAGCGGCATCGTCGTCGCCGTTGCCGTAGGTGGCGTAACCGATAGACGTAAAGAAGTAACCGATAGACATGAAAAAATAAAATAAGGAAAAAATACCCAGCATGCAATAAGATTTGACCCCGGGTTCTTTCCCCCTCTCCATTCCCCTGCAGACGCTGAGACGTGCTCCCATTTAGGGTTGCAGAAATAGCGTCATTTCCTCTCCTCAACCTCTCCTCTTGCAACTTCTATCGTGGCCGGCGCGTCCCATTTCTGTACTGCTAGCGGTTGTTTTCCGGAAGTTGGTTGGACTAGAGAGCTAGGCTGAACCCCATAGAGTTCAGAGAAGTCAATGTGGCCCTGTAACATGAATAGCGGTCTCAAGCTGCGCTCCAAAGCGAAATTTGAGTTTAAATAGTACTCATATACACGCTGAAATTTAAAATAGGCATTTATATGCACTTATAGGCATTCAGGCACAAACCCCAAAAATAGGCATTTACAGGCACTATAAAAACACTATCAAAGCCCTTCTTAAGCTCTAATTCATGCTCATATATCAAAGTGGCACGATAGGAACGCGAGGAACAAAACAGGCATTTGCCTAAAATCCGGTCTCTACTTACAACTGTTCGCGGTATTTGTTGCGTATGCGACCTCATCGGTGCTGAAAAAGGAATTAAGATAAAACTATTTTACGGAATTATCCGTGTTACCATTCCGTGATAATAAACTCTGAATGGTAAGCTTTCTGCTGCATTGCTGAAAACGCGCACCATAAAAATTGGTTTTCAGACCCTTTACGCAGTAGAATTTGCAATAATATATAGGGCGGGCATGCTGGCCTACGACGCTGTCGCATCCTCGTTAACGTCCACTAGCACGTCAACAAGCAATTAGGTGCGACCTCGTGGTGCATTGCATGTCAAAACGCAGTCATGACTACGCCGTAGCGCGCCGAGGCGATTCCGCAGCGTTTCGGTACAGCACTTTAGAGCTCCTAAGTGGCTGCGTCATCAACGTTACAGGGCTCCTAAGCAGCCTGTAAAAATAAAAAAAACGCGTTATTCCGCCCTGGCATTTCTCGTCTTTTCGGCGCCCTTGGTTAAGCCGGAAGGGTGATTCACGTGACGTAATTAATGTACAATCAGTCGATTGGTCCATATACGAGGAATACCAGTTGTGAATTGTCTGCTGCTGTGCCGCGTAGTCGCCCTACCGTTGTTCCTTGTCTCGCATGAGGATTGTGCTCGAACAACTGATTTCACTTGGTCTTGTCCGTTTCCGACTGCGCTAACGGAGATAGCGTGGAGCCAACGAGCGTGAAATCCTGATAGGTTCAACGCTCACTGCTGTCATATTGTACAGGTGCTTTACGAAGAAATAAGTGGCGAGGAGGTGATATCGCCTGTAGGAAGGGCAGTGAAGGCGAGAAGGCAACCATTCTGTCGTCTGTGAATTCGGAATGGTTTAGGGGCCCTTTAATAGCGGAAAGCTTATATGACGCATTCAATCGAAGCACCCTACTTACTGTCTTAGTATAGTGATCACCAAGCCCAGCTTCTGGGCTCGAGATGCGCGCAATCATATATGGATTCCGTGGTGGGGTATCTCTGCGAAACTTCTATATCAAAATATTTCTGAGCTAACCGCGTGCCCTTTCAATGACAGATGTTGCCTGCTGGAAATGACGTGGGCCGATTTTTGGTGGATCCCGGCATCAGACACTTTCCCATAAAGATATACATTTAACAAGCGTATACAGGGTGTTCCAGCTAACTTTGTCGTCTGCTTGTTTTTTTTCTCGAGTAGAGTAATTTACCACCTTTTGAATTGACGAAGCTAGGTAGAAAATTCCAATTAGAAAGTTGCGGACATCAGTTCGCTTTGCAAAACTGCTGATTAGACAGTTTCTAACTCTGCATCTACTGGCAGGTTCTAGATGCTACGGCAAGGTATAAGGTCATGCATCACGTCGCAATTTTTCTTGAGCTGCCTCAGCGTGTGCCGCCGAAGCGCATGTTTCGCAGGTGTGGCGTCACACCAAGTATTCTGCTCTGGAGTGACGTCGAAGCTGCGATCACTTGGAATCTCACCGCTGCGGTACCACGCAATCAGGTGAAGGTAAACCATCAACAGCCGCTCCCGTGGTCCTCCTGGTAGCTTTCCGGTATCCTTTCCGGCTCTCTTGACGTCGCGTCCCCGATGAGGCGACGTCACAAGCAATAGACGCCGTCGAGTGGGCGCAAAATAACCTGTTTTTCTACTAGCAGGTGCGCTCCCTCTACCCTTGCTCCTAGCACAGCGAGGAGAAGGCATAGAGAGGAGCCAACGAACGGCGCGTAGCGATGGAAAGAGCGAAACAAGCGAGGCCCACGTTTGGATTACCGAACGCGTGCGACGCCGCTAGCGTTCGCAGCAGAGTCGTGCAGAACTGGCACACCAGAACTAAATTTCGACCTATTCGTGGTTTAGGGATCTTTAACGGCTGCTTCGCTGGCGCTTGGCCGCTCAGCCTCGCTATGGATGGCGCACCGGCTGGGCCCTCATCGCATGCGCTTCAGCGCAGGCGACAGGCTGAATTCAGTCATCCAGTAGATATAGCTAGACGGGAGGGTGCGAAATTTCAGGTTAATGTAAATTTGCCTGCTGAAGCATCGGAGCAAAATGAGACAAGATTTGGAGGGTATAGAGAAGCTGACCTACCGCGGAAGCGTACGAAAATCGAAGCATTAGCAGCCGCCACTTGTGTAGATTCTATTTGATAAACCACAGCCGAAGATGACTTTCTCTGATCATAACTAGGTGTACAAGAATTAAACCTCAGCTAATATTCGGCACCGCTATCAGTTAGGGCAAAATATTGCTTCAGAAAATTTGCAGAGACACCTGAAATGCGCCCACCCATCTCCAAGCCAGCCCAGATCAGCATAGAAAAACTGGGCAGAGAAACTTAAGCATTTGGATAATTTCACAGTAAACGAATGCTACGTCTTCAACAGGGAAGTTGAAGTGAGAATATCAACTGTTAATGTTTTCTCACAGGAAAGTTCAATGGCGTGCGGATCGGTAGCCTACATTGCAACGGAATACTCAGATGGAAGCAATGCAGTCAGTTGACTCATTGGTTCCTGTCAAGGAGACTATGCTGGTGAGACTTGAGGTATTGAGATTCGGTATGCGCAGTGCTAACATGGCAGGCAAGATGAAAACAAGAATATCTAAAACCACACACATGTGCTAGTACAACCACGGCTGGTCACCAAATATACAAGAAGATGTGCTTCTACTCGGAGAACTGCGTAGAAGAATGCAGCGGAAGCTCTGCGAAGTTGAAGATTAGCTCAGGCAAGGATGGACTAGTGAGGACGTGGTTGCTTCGTTGCCCTCAAGGAAAACGTGTCAAGAGACGGATTCAGCTGTTGTATTCGCTCCAAGGCGTCTTCACTTGAATCTCGCGGCTGGGAAGCTGTAGAACACAGATGAAGAATACAGCTGGGAAGTGAAGTAGATGTTGCGGGCTGCAGGCTACATTTTTTATTTTCGTGCTTGCACAAATAAACTGATGAGATGTCGGTTCTGCGGTCATTCTGTTCTTTCCGAAAAAGCACTATTGACTCCAATATCCAATATCCAATCCAATATCCAATATCCAATAAAAATATTTTTTTTACAGCTAAGCGTGTTCTGAATTGGTAATTATCAGTGACGCCAGCGTTATCATAGTTATTAAAGATAAAAGGAGCATTAGAAGCAAGCACCATGCATTTCAGATAGTTCTCTGTTGTTGTTGTTGATAGTTCTCTGCTGTTGTTCTCTGTTCTCTGTTGGTTCTGTGAAGCGCTACATGACGAGACCAGAACGTAGACTGCATAGGCGCAGTACATATGTGTTCCGTTCACTCGGGGCATGATGCAATAGCCTATTGCTATATGACATTGACACGTCGCTCGAGTGCACAAATTATTCAGCCGTACCACTGTGTCGCGCAGTATTAGGTGAACGGTTATCTGTATACCCGGTGCAACAATATTTATTTCAACTAATTGATCGGTCCGTGAGTAATGGTGACAGAGTGGCTAGAATAGAAACATATTGGCTTCGTTTTTTTCTTGCCATAGTACACAGGGCTCCCAACAGCTTACAACGGGAATTTTGTCAGTCATTTGGAACCCACAGGATGAATGAAGATTTGTTTCCGCTCGATTTGTAAAGATCTCGCAACGTCACATGGATGTCGAAATGCTATTGGACCCTAGCTCTGTTTCTCAGAATATTTACGCGTGCTGAAATATCGAAACAACGCAATTCTTTGACTGAGTCAACAGTACCACGCAATGCAGTCGAACCCACTTATAACAATACTGAAGTGCCACGACAATTTCACTGTTAAAACAGATAATTGCTATAAACGGGTTGCACGAAAAAAAAAGCAATAATAGGAGGATGGCAGGCTGTTGTGAGAAAACTATAATATCAGATGAGATATGCTAACAGACGCAGTGATAAGGATGACAAAGCCGCCGATTTTTCGGGCATGGTTGAAAATTTGGACGCTTTCACGGGGCGGCCACAAGCCACATAGAGCCAATGCATGACAACGTCTAAAGTTTCGGATGCCGAAACTCTTTCAAATTTCAATTTTTTTATTCAAACTACATGTCCGAAAGTGTATTAAAAGAAGCCACCGCCGCTCCCGCGCCGTAGCGGATTCTGAAAGTCAGCTTTGCCGCAGTGCAGCAACGCTATGCGGTATAGCTTAACACGAATCCGAATGGGCGCTTGGTGACTTAGGGGTTGCGGGCGGGAGTTCAGCAGCTTGAATTCATCGTTTTCTTGTCCCTTTTCGGAGATTTCGCGTTCCAGAACGTTTCGACACGAACACCCAACCACCAGAATTTATTGTTATAATCGATAATGCAGCATGCGGACATTGCTGTAAGCGGGTTATTTCACCATAGAAAATATACAGACGTTGACGGTGTAGCAGCTTCTCATTGTTATAACCGATATATTGTTAAAACCGGTATCGTTATAAGTGGGTCCGACTGTGCAACCAAAGAAATGAAAGCTAAAAAGGTCAATCTAGTGGGCAGGAAACGTGCGAACGCAATTAACCAATACTTTGTATGTGTGGCTATTAGTGGTGAGTATGAAAATAAAGTATGAAAATAAAGTAAGTAGTTTCATGAATTCTCTGGTACTGCACGAACTGTTACCGGAGGAAGTCTTCAGATACATCAGTGAACTAAAGGCGCACGTTGCGGGCGGTTATGATGACGCAAAGCTTCCTCCAGTTAAAGCTATATTTAGCCTTGCATAAGGTGACATCTATTCTTCATTTCTGGTTAGAAGCTTCCCAACAAAAATGAAAAATGTTTAAGTACCCGCCACGGTTTTCTAGAGGTTATGGTTCCCGACTGCTGACCTGCAGGTCGCGGGATCGAATCCCGGCGGTGGTGGCCGCATTTTCGATGGAGGCGAAAATGCTTGAGTCCCGTATGCTTAGGTTTAGGTGCGCGTTAAAGAACCCCAGGTGGTAGAAATTTGCGGAGCCATCCACCATCTCTCATGATCATATCTTGGTTTTAGCACGTTAACCCAAACAATTATTATTAAAATGTGTAGTATGCGCCTAATCAGATATTTTGTAAAATATAATTTATTATCACCGCATGGATATGCCTTCCGTTAAAGAGAATAGTACGACAGCTAGATGCATTACTAAACATAAAAGTCCGCCCAACGAAAAAAAAATAGCTAGCAAAACCGAGCCAGCTCTTCACAAACTTGGTTTAACCGCGTTCAGGCCCGCCATATCATACCTCGTGCTGATATCTCAGACATTTTCTTTACTTGACGCCATCGATTACAAAAATAGACAAGCGCACAGCATTCAAGAGCTCGTGAACAGCAAGACTACATAGTTTCACTACAAAATATCAAAGATGTGTGGCGGCTGGTGAAGATCTTTTGAATTTTTACTGAAATTGATATCCACTTAGATCACTTAGCTCGCTAATATTCCTCCCGCTCAAGCTAATTATCTCCCCCGCTGCTGCGCATCCACACATGGTTCCCTTTAGCGGGAGATGGGGAATTTTTTTTCTAAAATATGTCACAGTGGCTCACCAATATCCAAAGCAATAACTAAATACATAAATAAATGAACGCCTTGTCTGTTCGAAAGGAGAGGCCACGCAGGACGCGACATCATGTTGCAGCTTTTTGTTCAACGGTTGCCAGGTGCTGTTGGACACGTGCATCTACAAAACAGACATAATTCGCCATGATTAGTCTTTTCACGACACTTATAGCCTTCACCATAGGTCGGCAAACTCACTCATGAGTCGACTCACTCAGACTCACTCAGATTCAGATCAAGCCGGGAGTCTGAGTCTGAGTGAGCCCAAGTGAGTAATATTTTGGCGAGTTTGAGTCCGAGTGAGTCCGGTTGAGGAAAATTTTGGTGAGTGTGAGTCCGAGTGAACCCTAAGCGCAAAATATATTTCTTAGTGAGTCTGAGTGAGATCTACACTTTTTTGCCGATCTGTGGTTCTATTTACTCAAGTTCAGCATTATTATCAGCTTTAGGTAGGCTCACGTTTATACCCACGCCGTTTCGCGCATAATTCAAAGCACCAGCGTTGATACGCCAGCTCAATATTTATTGACCAGGGCCGTGAGTTATAGCGGAAAAGTGGGCGCCGTGACATCCCCACCCCCCAAACCAGCAAGCTCTTTCCTGTGAATTCTTGATAAAATTATGTCATGTGAATTATCCCTTTTAATAAAAATGTCCTCGCTGGATTGCTACTACTCATCTCACATATGAAGGTACGAGATCAAAACGCGCTAAGTATAGTATCGGTTACACGAGATATTAGTGTTAAAGAGCTTTGAGACCGAGTTAGAAGAAGCCAATTGTAAGCTAATGGACTCATGAGTCGGCTCACTCAGACTCAGATAGAGCCTTTAGTGTGAGTCTGAGTGAGTCCAAGAGAGTAATATTTTCGTGAGTCCGAGTGAGTCCTGCTGGGAAAAATTTTAGTGAATCTGAGTCCGAGTGAGTCCGGTTGATGAAAATTTTGGCGAATCTGAGTCCGCGGGAGTCCCAAGGGCAAAATATAGTTCATGAGTGAGTCTGCGTGAGCTGCACATTTTTTCCCGACCTATAGCCTTCACAGTGGAAGATAGGCCGGACAGCTGTGGTTCGGCCTTTCTGCTGCTGCGATGTTCATTTAGCACCCACAGTCAAATAAATTTGAGGTAGCTTCGCAATAGTGGTGCCAAACCTGAAGCAAGGGCGGTGATGGGCTGTTTTCTTTGTTCCTCTTTAGTTCTGACTTTCTTTCTTCGTGTCTTTTTACTGTCTTTTTTGTCTGTTGATTTCTATTTATTCATGTCTTCCTTGCTTTCTTTAATTCTCTCTCTTTCTATTTCTCTCTCTCTCTCAGAGTCTTTTGATGTTGTGCTTTACTGTCTGTCCTGCTCCTTTCCCTTCTACTCACGCTCACATTTCTTTTGTTCACCCTTAGTTCCTTTTCCCATCCCTTTGTGGCACTAGACTACGCAAGGCTATGCTATCATCTACTAGCGTGCCTCGATAGTCGAGTCGTTACCACGGTCGCCTTCGGATCGTCGGTACGCGCGTCGCAATCTCGCCTCGCGAAGAAATTCCATTCGCCAGAACTTCTGTTACCATTGCTTTCTACATCTTCTTCCTCTCTCTGTACTCGTTCTCCTAGCGATCAGTTATTCCATCCCACGCCGGACGAATCGGCGAGCGTGTTCTGGTAACGAAGCAGAAGACGTAGCAAGAAGACGAAGTTCATGATGATGATCATTTCTGTTTACCAGCTCGGCTAAACAGCTGCACTGTTGAAAATGGTGCAATAATTTTCATGGGAAACATCAACGCAAACGCTGAACAGCCCATTTCAAGCGCAGCAGATCAGTGCCTTTCTACTCACGGTGGCGCCTCTGGTGGCAGCTTCTGTCCCCATATGAAACTTCAACGGGAGTTTCATGAGCAGATGAAAATCATTAAATGACCTTAGTTTGTAACGACGCAATCACAATGTGCCTGTCTCAAGTACCGAGTAAACACGGGTGCTGAGCATTGTCATGTTCAGCGCATTCATGCAGAAACTTCTGCGTACCCCTTAAGGCAGTGGCGTAGCCAAGGGGGGGGTTCAAACCCCCCCCCCCCGAAATTTTTCAATTTTGTTTGCGTATGTATACACGGACACATACAAACGCACGCACGAACACACATAAAGTATGGTTGAACCCCCCCCCCCCCCCCCCCCGAAAAAAATTTCTGGCTACGCTCCTGCCTTAAGGCGTCATTGAGAGCGACGCACCTACACCGAGAATTCCGAGAATAATATCCGAGAATTCACATTTGCAGACGCAGGTTCGAGATCTCACGTCAACACGTGCACACCATCTGCAACGCGATCAGATATTTCCTTATGAACGAAACTGCTGTGTATTAACGAAATTCAGAAGGAACGAAAGAGATTAACTTTTCTGCGTACGAAACGGCTTTCACTAGTCAAGCAAAGTCCCTGCCCGCTTCGTTAGTGGATGGCGCAAGAACCAAACCGAATACCAACCAAGCAGTGCTGTACCCGCGTGACGTGTTAACGGGAGGAAACGGGAAGTTGTGAAAGCATGTCAGCCCGGCCAGCGCCGCCACTGGCCTGGCAACTACTGAGGCTGAGTGGGTAAAGGACGAAAGCTGCTGAAGCCGCGAAGAGCACTCAGCGGAAACGTGGCTACAATGCGCCATACCTGCCACGTTGCTGGTTGAATGGGACTTCTAGCAGTGCTCGCTTGCCGTACGGGAACTCTTTCCGTATCGTATACGGTGTGCGGTAAGCGCATAGTGCGAAATGTAATAACACCTGTCGTTTAACGCCACCAAAGAACGATTATGAGGGACGCCGTAGTGTGGGGCTCCAAAAATTTCGTTAATTTGGTGTTCTTTAACGTGCACTGACATCGCACAGTACGCCGGCCTGTAGCATTTCGCCTCCACCGAAATGCGATCGCCGAGGCTGAGATCGAGCACGCGACCTTCGGCGAGCACTGTAACCGCTGCGCAACCGCGGCGGTCTCCATCGTGTAAAATGTAGCTCGTACTTGACTTAAACTTTCATCGATCCTATTCACGCGACGTTAAACGCTGCTCGGCGCAAACTTATCCATTCTTCACATAGTCGCAGCTAGGCTGCCGAGGTGGCGTAGCAGTTAGGTTGCTCGAATGCCGACCCGAAGGTCGCGGGTTCGATCCCGGCCGAGGCGGTCGCATTTCGATGGTGGCGAAATGGTAGAGGCGCGTGTGCTGCGCGATGTCACTGCACGTTAAAGAACACCAGATGGTCGAAATTTTCGGAGCCCTTCTCTACGGCGTCCCTCATAATATTTCATCGTTTTTGAACGTTAAATCCAAGTTATTATTATTATTATTATTATTATTATTATTATTATTACTATTATTGTTGTAGTCACAGCTAGATAAACGCTGGAAGTGCAGCAAGATGTCAAACTGGCGCTTCTCGCCGCCATGATTGTACTTGGTTTCTGTCGAAAAAAATTTGGCTGATCCCAAGTAGCATGGGAATCGATGGTATGCGAAGCATGTGTAGGGAAGTCGACTGGCTTGTAATTTTCTTATTGAGCGAAACTTTACGAAATGACGTTAAAGATATCTACAAATGTTGAAAGAATATACATATGCTGAACAGTGGCATATGTTTCATATAACCAGTTGTTTACAGTTGCGTAACGATGCCAACAGAAACATGGGTGTTGCCAACACCAGAAGCGGTAAGCTGATATGTAGCACTTGTGCTTGCGAGGATGGTAGCCCTGGATAGTGCATCGTGGACCAACTACAGTGAATGGCGCTTAGGTATACAATTGACATTAACCCGACATGATGCCTGCCTCATAGCAGTACATATGTAATGTTTATAAAATTAGGTAGCCATTACTGGAACCACAATTGACGTTTCACCAACATTACGCCTAAATAGGGTCTTTTTCCACAGGAGTTCCGAGACCTGGCGTGGCTCTGTGGTAGAATACTTGGTTGCCACGCAGATTGCTTGGGTTCGATTTCTGCTAGGACCCTGATGTTTATTATTTTCATTCTTCGGGTCAGCGCTGCCGACGTTAGTTTTTCTTAGCGTACTCCCATTTAAATTGCTAATGTCTGTCCTCGCCGTTCCTGGATAGACGTGAATTGTCAAACACCTGTAGCGCATACCCGCATACCGCGGCCCGTGGTATACGGGTATCTGCCACACGTGTCTGCAGGAAAGGGTTTGACGATGTATGCGACAGGATTTTCACGTTATTCATGTCGTCACCAGCCAGGCATATTATTCA
This sequence comes from Rhipicephalus appendiculatus, assembly GCA_030522465.1. Lineage (NCBI taxonomy): Eukaryota > Metazoa > Arthropoda > Arachnida > Ixodida > Ixodidae > Rhipicephalus > Rhipicephalus appendiculatus. The sequence goes on from JALIZH010019856.1 coordinate 17,216, forward strand.
ATACCACTTACCCTCCTATACAAATTTTGGTGTACCCCAAGTTAAGGAGGCGATCACGAGAGCACCCAGACGTAGGCGGCTAGATAGATACGTAGATAGAAACGCAAAAGTGCTTACAGTACGCAAATAAATGCTTCGTATTTAAAATGCCTTTAGTGCGCACTCATCCACATATAACCCTTGAACTTTCGTTTAAATGATCTAGGAGGCCACATGTGTATTCAATGCTCGGAAAGACAAGGCTTCAACGTGCGCAAAGTGCTCCATGACATATATTAACACCAAGTGCGTTTGAATAATTTCTGATGTGATTGTATTCATAAGTTCAACGAGCCAGCAAAATATTTTCAACTGGTAGCAAACGCAAATGACATTCCGCTATATTGTACTTGCGAGACCAAGAGTGCAGAGCTGTAAATGCGTAGATAAGTTTAGTATGCTGTCTCTGGAACAGAAATGTAATACTGAAGAATTGAGGATTGGATTTCATCAAAGCATATGCCAACTCGGTTACCGACTAGCAAATAGCCTGCGTATTCGATTAAACACACGCCAGCTATATAAATACATGGGTAGGTTGTCTGCATTGAATTGATTCCACACATCGTTATTTGTGCCGTATTTTGTTTCAAATTAAGTTTCCGCTAGGCAAGGCCTGCCACGTGTTCTTCCTGGCATAAGAAAAGTAGCCACTGCACAGCAAATTGCAGCTGTAACACCCATAGTTTTAATGGTCGTTTCAGAAAGACTATACATGTCTGGAGTTCAGTAATGTGTGAGAACAAATGACCTGTTATGGTCGAATTGCTCAAGTCCACCTACAGTGTGTCCTTGAATGAGATAAACATCAACTCGCTGCTGCTTTTTTCGCACGTTAACATGTTCGAGACTATTCCTAGCTGATATTTCTAATGAACCTGATGGCCGTTTTACACAATAGTAGCGGCTTGATCCAAGTTTTCATTGCGGTACTGCCAGTGTTAATTTATACTGGTGCTTTGACAGCGAAAGCTGTTACAGTGAACAACAAGGGCCGATTTAGGCGCCGTAGTTGTCCGCCGCCGCCACTGTCCGTAACCACTATCGCGCGAAATAAGAAAAATCGTCAGGCCTGCGCAGAACACGCAGCAGAGTCACAGCGAAAGCTGGAACTGCGTTCTTTCCATAGCCCGTTGTAGATCCTCTCAGGGCCAATTAATACAAGTACAAATGCGAGGTACCTACTACGCAATAAACCACTGTAATTTTCAGGAAGTAGGGAAGCACCCAATTCGCCACTATTCGTTTTTTTCTGCTTATAAGCGAGGTACAGAAATGTAAGGCATTATGCGCACTTTGCTTGTGCTGTGGCTGATGACGATGAAGAATTCTGGCTGAGTCTTTTATAATGGGTTGGATGCATTTAACGGCCCACTCCTTGCGCAATTCGCATTGTGTGACGCCTGGTTGTTATTTCGTCTTCTACGACGCTAGATTACATAAGTTGACACGGTTCCTTGCCAGATATGACACCTGTATAGGGTGTTTTTGCTGAGGAGTTTCAAGAACCAGCGTGCCAATGGTAGACTACTCGACTGCCGTGCAGAGATCCCGGGTTCAAATCCCATTCATTCCTAGAATTTTGTCCCAATTATATTTTTTCTGATTTCTCGCGATAGCGTAGCGGTTACCGACACCAGCGTTGGTGGCGGCGTACTTTGTTTCGCTGGGAAAATATAATACGCACTCGGAGGAGGTAATGAGGCGCTACATGAAGGAGGAAAGTGCCATGTTTTTAGTCTTCTCAATAAACCTCTTCGATGCCTGCAGCATAGTCCCACAAGGCAAATGTTATTCTGTTTCTTTTCATTTGGCGTCTGTGACATATGTTCGGCCAATGATTATTGCTTATTGGGCAGATGCGCGTTATGTAACGAAAAAAAAAAATCACCGCCCAAGCACCTGTACAATGGTTAACCAGCGAAGCTGAAATGTGCGGCCCCAGTGTTTAGCAGTGGGTTCAACCCGACACTGCACTGAAGCCTTCCACAATTATCGTTGCCAGGTTGTGGTCGAACCCCAGGCGGTCACAGACGTCGCAGCCGAAGCCAAAGTGGCGCTGGAGAAACTCGCCCAAAGCGGGCGTTCGCCCCGGCAAACGCGCTCCCGGAATCACGTCGACGCTGTTCTGCGCGCAACGCCGTTTCTTCGGCGCGCCAGAGGGCGCGCCGTGGCTGCAAGCGTTTGACCTTGCAAGCTTGGGTACGACGCTCAGAACGACGTAACTGATAGCACAGCCAATGGAGACCTCTCGTGACACAGATGCCGAGCGGTTTTTCGTTTCTCCTAGCCATATACAGCTTTCGCTGTAAAAAATTAGGCAGATCCCACGTACACTGGGAATCGATGTTATGCGAAGCATGAGGAGGGAATGTGACTGCTGTCTATTTTTTTTATTCAGTGAAACAATGCAGAATGATGCTAAAATTATCTACATGTCTACGCACACACATATGTTGAACTGTCCCATATGTTTTATATAACCAGTTTAAAGTTGCGTAACGATGCCAACAGCAACATGTCTATTACCAATATCAGAAGCGGTGAGCTGATATGTAGCGCTAGTGCATGCGAGGATGGTAGCCCCGGATAGTCGACTAACTTCAATAGATGGCCCCGCAGGGGCGTCTGCGCAAGCAGGCGTTTGGTGTGTGGCGACACCACGGACCCGAGCCAATGGGGAGGTTTCGACCTCCTCCCACGCCTAGCCGTGCGTGGCGTAGCCGTGTCCGGGGAAAAAGGGGATCCTGGGGGGTTGAGCCGACGCCGGGTGATTGGACCTTTAAGGCCCCCGGCAGAGGCAACACACCCCTTTGGCCCCAGCTTCACGTAGACGACACCCCTGGGCTGACCCACCCAGGGGAAATCGGCAGTCGCCTTTTCCTATCTCTCTCTCTCTACATCTTCGTCTTTCCCTCTCACTTTCAATCTTTCCTGTCTTCTACTCTTTTCACTTACTTCTAGTTTTCCTGGCGGCGAGGGTTAACCTTGTGTAGTTGCCCAACCTTGGGTAGGTATATTTGGTTATAGTGACAATGCACGGCTGGCGTCTGCAGCCTTACACTCTTAAGCGCTTCAGCGTCCCCTTGTTGGACTCCATGGTGGGTGGTCGCCATTGCCGCCGAAATAAACAACACTATTATGGGAACACCCGCATTTCCCCGCCTGCTTGATCGTCTCCCTCTAAAGAGAGTACGCACCGAAGAACTTGCATGTTTCAGCCGACCC